>JAWQUT010000054.1:1182073-1194747 GCA_033807755.1 Ellobium chinense
CTCAAAAAAATGGTTGTTGTTTTGTTTTAGGCATAATGTGAAAACACAATTTCGACAGTTTTCTTGTACTTTTTTCACATTCACTTTGTAAAAAGCAAATCGTAGCTTAGCCCATATTCTACTTGCGCACCCTCCCAGGGTGCACATAAAAAAATTCCCATGGAACTAATGAAATGCATCAATAATGCTCAGTATTGTTTCGGTTCCTTTCCTTAGCCATATTTTAAATTTTCTAACATGAGAAAAAGGGACTCCCCTTTGATAACTGGTTCCTCCATTGTGATCAAATTTGACCAAAAAAAATCTGTGGAAAAAAATTCTGGTAAGATATGGGTTAGTAAGTTTTAAGTTTAAAACTACTAAATGTCTGGACACTGTACTTCTAATATAAGCTTAATAAACGTCATTTTTTATTCTTTTCTATTGCAGGCATTCTCTATTCTCTATTCCTAGACCCCCGCCCCCCACCTTTNCCCACACACCTTTACCCCACCTCCCATATCCCCATTTACTAAGCAACATATAAGACTCTTTTATTTTTATTTCCTTGGTTCTCGTAAAATCTGAAAACAACATAAACCATTTCCTCAACTATAGTAGACAAATTGATAAATTTATCCTTTTGTTGTTTGCTCCCATTGATTACAGTGGATCAGATTCACTTTTATGGAGCAAGATTCAGGCATCATTACACATCCTCAGTATCACAATATCAATTAACCGTGTCTCCTTATAAAGGCGAGAAGTTTTGTTTTTTTTTTGCTCCTCGTACACTTTAATTTGAAGTCTTTCAAACTCTTTGACGCTCTGCTGGTGGAGTAAGTGCATTTGCACAACGCATATTTTAAAAAGTCTGTCGACTGACGGCACAAAACTCTCTTTTAAGCTAGATTACATCATTATTTATGGAAAACAGTTAAGTTATTCAGCATGCGGCTCATACTCTGGGTCGAATGCCTATCACAAACAGGCCCGTAGAAATTTGTCACGTAACAATGCGACGTTTATTTTATAGCCGCTGACTAAATGCTCTTCAAATTCTATTAATTACCATTAAAATATCACTCCCTAGACCAACAGCTGTACCTTGCAGAAAAAAAAGATTTAAAAAAAAAAACAAACTCGTGCAGCATCGCACAGTGCTTAAACAACTTTTTTGTTTGTTTAATTCAGACTGTTATTGTCGTCAGTTTTAAATTTCGTCACCAGCGTCTGTTACGTACCATTTACATATAAATGTCTGCATATTTGGTTCTAAAATAAATTTTCCCGTTTTCGCTTTATAATATCGACTAAGAACTGGAATTTGGAAACATCTAGAACAGATGAAGAATTATTCTATAAGTCTTAACTAAATTCAAGTTTGAATAGCATGCATTTTGTGGGCTGGAGCTTATTATTAGCCATTGTCTGATGTAGTTGTTCTTTCTTCTCTTTACCTTCCATGCTCTCTAGTATTCTAGACATGTTTTCCAGTGTTCAGAATTCTATACTTCTAGGCCTACTCTGTTAATCAGGAAGGCTAATTATCGCCCCTATTTATTTCCATTTGAATCAACATTAATACAGGTAAAAAATCTGTCAGGATAATAACTGAATACAGTAACATTGGTTTCAACTACTTCAAAGTGACAAGTGAAGAAAATTCTGTTAACTTTGAGTGATTCTTTTAATTGAATCATGAATTTAATATTCTCCCCAGAGTAATTTCCTAAAACTCAAAAGTGTTAAGGAGAGAAAAGATTAACATGCTTTATTGATCTATCCGCCCTCGGTTTTCCATTTCTACACAATGCGACATTCCTGGCTGGTCTGTTAGTTCAGAGTAGGGCTTTGCGTTTATTGGTAAGATAATTCAACCCCGCTCACCCTCTTTTGATTTTGTCATTTCGAAGAAAGTGGAAAAAAAATTGGCATTGAGTACTATCTCTCATTTTCTATAAGAAACGGGACAGACATTAGCGGAATGGCAAAAAACACGCTGTTGAAGGTAGTAGTGTGTGTAATATAAGTGGATATGGGACGCACTACACAAGTTTGGAGCCTGGCTCCACATCCCAATATCACCAGGGTATCGCTGTTAGGGTATTGTTCGTAGCATAGTTTCAGAACAGTGTCTACTCCCTTAGGTACCAGTGAAAGAAGTGCTTCTCTCCTCCATCTTTCCCCAGAGAAATGTCTCATTATATTGCTAGAACTTATGCGCCCCATAGGAGTGTGTCCATCACAGAATACAGCAAACGAAAAAAAAATACTGAAATACCGCGGAACTGCGTGGCCGAATGGTCAAGATCTAAAGTTGGTGGATTCCATACCCGACCATGGTGGTGCTATAAGTGCCTTGGGAAAGCATTTCATTCTCTCAGTTCACCCATCTGTAAAATGGGTCCTGACTGTAGGCAATGGATTTTTTTGTCAGAATTGTTAGAATGCTTGTGATCAGCGCGTGTAAATGGCACCAACACTAAGGAGTTGAAAAGGTTTAGAGTGATCGGGTCTGCTGTGGTAATAATAGCCCGAAGTCGCTTCAGCGGGTATTTGCCTAGATAAGAGACTTAAAAACAACATTTAAATAACTGGATAAATGGTTCAATGTGTGCCAGCACTATGTTGCTATCGTGAACACAGATGAGAAGAGGTTATTTAGAAATAGGAATTAACAAACCTGGTAGCAGATAAAGTAGTAACTTTGTAATTGGATTCTTCAGTTCAAAAGAAATTGATGGATGAGCTCTCTACTGATATCTAGAATGATGGAATACATCAACATACACAGTAGTTTTCAAGATCCCGCTTTTTAACTTTAACATCCCGTTTCCGTTAAGATCCCGCTCTATCCGTGAAACCGAAATTTTTTTATCTATAAAATAACAGTTTGATCATCCACGCGGCAACAACCTTTTGAGCCTAAGATCCCGGTCTCGCTATAGGCGCGATGAAGTCTTCTTACTTTTATCACCGACGAAACTGCTCATTTTCAAGAACAGAGTAGTGATCTAACTGCGATCATCCCTCTTAGATCTCTCTTAAAGGAAGACTGAACCGTCCTACAGACCATATTAAATCATACGGTACCCTATTATTTCAATAAAACAGTCCTTCAAGTGTGTGTCATAATGATATGACGCCTCTGCTGGCCCCAGACAACTCATAGGATTACATTATCCAAAGTCCGAATTGTTACAACCACTGCGCGCGTGGCGGCCATAAGCTTACGTCATATACGTTCTCGCCACATGGCCCAGCTGTCTAGCCAGTGCTGTGCGAACGGGTGATAGCATGTTGGTATGAATGTTTTAATTCCTCTGTGAACAGTAGATATGCCAAACAAAATCATGCTGAGGCAATAAAAATGCAGAATACTTTTTCTGGCTTACTCTATCAAACTTTACATTTGAATTTGGAATACCAGAACCTTAATTAAAAGCTGAATAATACATTGTCAGGTAGAGGTGTCTGCAGATGTTGGAACATAAGTGACGTCAGCGTTTTTGCCGCGGGCTTCTGCTGATCGGGGAAGGGGAATAATTCTGGACTTAAGGGCCAAACCCGGTAACTCTAGCTCTCCTGATTGTGTCATATTACATACGCGCACGATAACAGAACGATGCTCTTTCTTCGCAAAATTGACTCGGTGGGCACCATAGATAATTGTTAGAGAGAAAAGGTAATGAAAAGTGGAAAATTATTTTTGATGTGCGTGTCCTACTTTAACGAATGCGCTACACTGGAACAGGCGCAAGTAAATAAGGATTATTATTCAGTATTACACATGGCCCTTCCCACCGGCGCATGTACTTTGGTCAGAGTAAAGTTGCTTTCAATATTTTCAACAGGGCTTACTGCTTCATCTAGTTAATAAGGAAAACACAAATGCTAGTTACTATCTTCCACTATTTTGAAATAATGATTACCTCAGACACACCTCAGAGTTTCCTTTTCTCTATTCCTCCGTTACAGAACTAAATTTGTCAGGACGGGTTAAGGATACTTCTGTCCACGTATTAGTCTAGTAGGTGAAAAAGACAAAATACCACTTCTCTTATCTTTCGACTTTTACGAGTAATTATTTCCGGATAGGGTCATTCTATTGCTTGCCGTGATCCAACTTCTTCGTGGCGTCGAAGGCATTCGTCTATTCTGCCTTTTGCTGTTGGGTATCCTATCGCCACTAATTCACTGACTGTCGCGCTTAAACCATGGGACTTGTAGATACAGTACTATATCAGTCAGTAGTCTATGCCATGTGAATTTGCATTTCACTACTCAGATATCTTGATCCTATCCGTAGAGTCTTGTTATAAATAAATCAGCAAAATCATCGTATGCGTGAATTCCAATTTTACACAACCTTCTTGATGAATTCAGGCTCTATGGTATAGGCGGCCTTGCAATTCTCCTCATCACGGGGTGAAGTTTTTATTTTTTTTTATGAATCATAATTCAATGTGCATTGAAATCTGCAGCACCAACAGTTTGACAATTTCTATATCTCCCTATCCAAATGGCTCAACTGCGAAGTCGGCCGGAAATCTGAAAAAATTTAGTTATTTCTGCTGGACTGAATTGATCCTTCTCATTATTTTACATAACAACGGTACGATGCAACAGTCCGGTATCCCACAGCAGGTTTAGATATAGGTAGAACTTATGCTTTGAGTGGAGCGACGGCTGTGTCTCTGTTTATTGAAACTTACTACTGTACTGCATACTGGGGCTATGTTATGCACTTCACTCGCCTACAGCTGCATTTGGTACTAAAAAACAGAAACAAACATTAGCATAATAAAAACTTGGCATACATTTGTTGTCATTTAGCTCTTAATCAAAGTCGTAAACATTAGTGTGAGCAGAATTAAATTAACAAAATTAATCTAAACTCAGTTTGAGTCTAGATACGTGAACTGATAATTCAGAACAACCAAACAGCTGCGGTGGTACATAAAAGTATTTTTATTTATCGAGAGAAGGGTCGCAACGACATTTTGTTTCCACGTATGTATCGGGGCGTAACGATCTCGTTGGCGCTCATTTCTTGTAATGACAACGCCAACAACGACAACAATAACAACAACAACATTAACGACAACAACAACAACAACACATTTTAAACAAGACCTCCTTGTAGCCATCGGTCACCATGTTTCGGCAAAGGGACCCTTGACTTGACTCTCACCGCCACCATATGATGGCCTGTTTTAGATAAATATTATGGTAACTACCACCGCCTTGCAATAATGCAGCACTCATGACTCCATTTAAATAGACACCCTCCCCTCCCCTTTCCAGAAATGGTATTTACATGAGACTTAATCACCAGCATATTCGAGGATCAGCTGTTAGAGAATAAAATTTTTTATACATCATTTTATCGTGACAAATCGTGAACAATGGTTTACCTCCACGCCTTTGATCTTTGCAACAATCAGTGGAAGCTTAGTGGAATCACGATCTGGGGTCGTAATTTTTTATGCGTTGTGATCTACGGGTGTTTAGACATTAAATGAGCAGTTATAGTCTTATCGGTGATCTGGTTAATTACGAATCGCTCTTTTTAATAGTAATAGACACTTCCCCTAAACAAATGGTGTGCAAGCCCAGTAGAACACTTGTTTTTGTCGGGCACAAACTTCACGTGTTGGCCAGGTAATTCAGTTATACATGTAGTAGACTATAACAGTCTCCGCCAAAAAATTGTATTAGTAGGGAGCAAAAAAGAACTAGGTTCCAAGGATAGGCAAGTTCACAAAAAAAAAAAAAGGTTCAGATCAAGTTCAGTTCACTGAGGGAAAAAAAAAGACCTAAGATCAAGTTTAGTTCAGTTCCATGAAAATTAAGTAGTTTTCAGATCAGATCAGTTCTTCTTGGTTTTTGAAATTGGCATTTGGTTCTGATTTTCGAGATAGATGTGAAATGAACTGAAATTTGGGTAGAAAATTAAACTTCAGATCAAACACATAAAATAGCAGCTACAGTTCAGATCCAAATCAGTTTCCTCCTTTGGACTATGAAGCTTATGTCAAGCTCATGTGAACTGAAGTTCATGAACTGCGTTCATAAGATCTCAGTTCTGCCCAACCCTGTCGGGCTCATAGGCCAGGATTGGGCAGAAATGAGATCATAATATGAACGCAGTACTTGAACTTAATATCAGTTCGCGTGAATTTGATCTGAGCTTTAAAAGCTCTTTAGGACGAACTGATCTGGATCTCAACTGTCGCTGTTTTGGGTGCTCGGTCTGAACTTTGATATACTGCCTAAATTTTAGTTCAGTTTTCAACTGTCTCGAAAATCAGAACCGAACGCCGATTTCCTAAACCAAGAGGAACTGATCTGAACACCAATCGGTTTTCATCGAATTGGGCTACGCTTGATCTTAAGGCTTTTTCCCCTTGGTGAACTGAACTTGATCTGAACAGATGTTTTTGGTGAACTTGCCGGAATTCTGTTTTAGGCAGAATGGGTACTTGAGTGAATAGAGATGGATACAACTCTTGATTTCTTTTTGAGAGTCTTGGTATTTTGTTGCCTGAATAACGACATACATGTTTACATCTGAGATAAAATTAATCTTTCCCTGTGCTAGTCACAACAGAACCTCGACATTAAAAATCTCATTACTTATATGCACAATGTATGTCACTGTCAAGTATCAAGTGCAACTGCGTGAACTCATAAGAGTAATGTTCTATCTATATATTTGTCAGGTGGACTTCGATAGTAAACTACAAACAACTAGGTAAGAAATGGTACACTGAAATCCTTGTCCACTGGACTTCAACAAACGCAAAAGCAATATTTATTAACCGATTTTCATCAAACAAATACTGGTGGAAATAACAAGTTTTGTCTGGTTTTCTTTGGAAGGTAACTGCAAAAAAGTATAACGCCTATAAGATATTAAGGAAGCGAAAACATAAAGAGGGTGTGAACATTTGGTGCATTTATTATGTATCGTATGTCAGTGTAATGTACATCAACTATGAAAGACAAAGTTCCTCCTATGGATGAATAAAACATTTTCTTATCTGTCGTTTCACTTGTGGCAGGCCAAAACTGGGAAAGGACATATTAAATTCCCCCAATCGCCCCCTGATTTATGTCTATACAATGAACAAAAATTGAAAAACGTGGCGTTTTAAAATAATACTTTCTGACTACCATGAGCAGCATTTGTTTTATTGCATGCATTCAACCAGTAGATTACATATAATAGTTAGTATCATCACTGTCGTAAAACGTTTATACAAAGGAAATGCATGGCTGAGCAAACAAGAAATGAGAAGCAACATGCATATGTATACAGCATAGATCAAGAGAGTCGTATTCGCTTCATGCCATCAATTTTTACAGAACTAACATTGTATAAATTATGTGCACAGAGACCATAAAATTCAGGGGAAAAAAAGCATGCATTCAACAAACAGAATACACAACACAGTATGTGAAATAATCTGTAAACTTGGGAAAGACACTTCATTACTATTTCCTCTCTGACTCACGTGTAAATGAGCACCTGGCTTTTGAGCTTGGGGGTCCAGAGCGCTACACCGCTGACGACCAGCAATGACTTTGTTATGTATTTCATCTATATTAATAAAACACTTCAGCCAAATTTGTGTCACAGATTTCTTGAGAACTACGTAACGTAAAAACATGCGGTTTTCACCTAAATTCGTAGAAAAATATACAAACCGTAACTATACACTCAAGCTTAAAGTTTACTTTGTTTTCGTGGTTATTGTTCATATTTACCAGTCACAGTACAGTCATGAATAATATGGCGCAGTTTCAAATGTTTACTCGCGAGTTGGTACTTCTAATCCACTCATTCATAATGCGTTGCAACCATATTCTATAGCTGAATACGACTTTAAAGCATCTTGCAATTTAAAACCACTGTTGCCACTATCATCACCATTAACACCAACTGCAACAAAAATAGCAATTTTTTTTTAAAAATTATATATCTTAATTTCTTTACAGTTGTTTGCAAAACCTGACGACCAACTATACAGGGGGAAAGCGAAGTCTGTGATTCACTCCAGAAGTTTCTCTACTCAAGCTACAGAATTCCACGTTCGTGTCCATTCGTTCAGAGAGCAGACTGCAAGCTATGATTTAAAGCACGGATCTAAGTTTTAGATAGTCGGTGAACGATCTTTACATAAGAACAATGCCACGACCAGGAAGAAACACTTACGACGAACAGAAGCCTCCATATTCATACATCGCCTTAACGGCTATGGCTATCCAAAGTTCGGGAGAGAAGATGCTTCCACTGAGTGACATTTACAAATTCATTATGGACAACTTTCCATTCTACCGCAAAAATACGCAACGCTGGCAAAACTCTCTTCGACATAATCTCTCTTTCAATGACTGCTTCATCAAAATTCCACGGCGGCCGGACCGGCCGGGTAAAGGCTCCTACTGGGCCCTGCATCCCATGTGTGGGGACATGTTCGAGAACGGGAGTTTCCTTCGAAGGAGGAAGAGGTTTAAGCTCCGTCAGGCGCAGCTGCAGATGCAAGGCGGTGGACCTCCCTCTCCGGAACTCATGGGCATGAAGTCACCTGGCGCATTGGACACAGCGGCGTATATCCATGAGGCAGCCGCACGGGCCAGGCTTCATCACACCTGGGCGGCCTCTGCTCGATTCCAACCCTACCTCGCTCCCCCTGCACCTCCTACGAAACATTCTTTCTCCATCGAGAGTCTCATATCCCCAGATTATAAATCCCCTTCCAGCATGCTGCCCCCGCCACCGTTGTTAGCCCCACCCTTGCCGTCGTTTGCCACGCAGTTCGCCTCCAGTTTACCCCCGAGCTTAGTGGCTTCTTATGCTGCCAGTTTAGATTTATCGTCCTCCCTCAGCAGTTCTCTCTCCTCCTTGTCGTCTTTGTCCTCCCTTACATCATCCTCCATCAGCCCCAGCCTCATGTCCCGATTCTCCAGTAACCTCGACCTGCTCAAGTCGGCCGCGCACGAGGTGGGAGCACTGCCCACGGTCCCGATCAAACCTTCACCAATCAACCCTCTCAGTTTGAGCCACGCAGCCCACCACGCGGCTTTCGTCTCCAGAGTAGGTCTACCTAGACCCCTAGCAACATCATTCTCAGATAAGGTCTTAGCCCTTCCGCCACCTCCGATCACGTCATTATCTAGGTCACCACCTGTGATTCCCAATCGCCCGCTCAGCGCAGAGAGTTGACCTAATTAAACAATAAATCGTGAAAGGACTGCTGTCTTCGTTGCATTTCAAGGTTCTATGGACCAGAAATTATCTCCATCCATCTTGCATTTTAGTTGCTTCTGTAAACTCTGTGAATTCAGGGGAGTCATTGAGCTTCTTGGAAAAGGACACAGACATCAGAGGCTGTGCTACCCAAAAGCTGACTTTGCTATACAGTAGACTATATTTTGTCTGATCAGTGAAGCACTACGTGGATGGGACGAAACTACAGTTGTGAAAAGCAGGTCACGTGAATTGACATTTTACGCCTGCAAATTATGTCTGTTTTAACACGACAGCACAATTTTGTTATAAATTTACAAACAAGCTGATGTCTATTTTACTTCGGGAGTAGGAAACTGCCCTCTAATATAATTGGGAGCTCCCGCTTTAACGATACAATCTCTTGCCATCGTAAGGATTACATTAGTACATTGGCGCTGAATGTACTCTTAGTAGGTTCAGCATACAGGGTTAATGTAATTCTTACAGTGGTAAGAGATCCCATCGATAATGAACAAGTTCTCAAATAACTAAAAATAAAAATAGGTAACACACATAACACAATAACAAAGTCCAGCATGGGATCAAAAACGAGATGAAACTCGCATGATATACTCAGCATGCAAACACAGATGACGCATGAGGTATACTAAATGTGTATAAGCTTGTGTGTTTTGCCAGTTTAATCTCCTGGGGTTATAGTCATATCATATAAAAAATAGGAAGGCTTTTTATTGCGTGTGGTACTTGAGTGTGCATTTGATATTTGCTATGAATGAACACACTGATGCCATGATGAAAGCGATATCTGACTTGTGAAGTTGTCGTCGCTGTTACTTAGGCTTAGGACTATGGTAATCGAATTGCACTGCATTTCCTCACATGAACTGCATCACTTATTTTGTCATAAAGTTCTGAAATTTTTATCAGAAGATGCATATTATCGATGAAACATCAGTATGTTGGGAATAGCTTCACATTTTTCATTCTTTCTTCAGTCCAAGACTTTTTACCAGTGATGTTTATCGCTAGAGTGTACTATGTAACAGAGTGGTTGTCTATATGATATTGCTGTAATAAAAGCAAAGCATGGAATCAAAGGCTGAAATTTTGTTGTGCACAGTTTGTTTGAATGCATCATTTTCTGACAGAGAGCTATTGATACTGGTGCAGTTCTTGGCACAACCGCCCCTACTTAATCATAACTACTGGAAAGAATGGAAGGGACTCTTTAGAGACTACGAAATCAAACACTTGTTTGAACATGATGTCTCAGTATAGGCAGTTCGCCTGTCTCATTTGAGTGAGTTTTTCAGGACAGTAATAAACTGTATTAGACAACGCAGAAAAAGTATTGCCAATGCCAAGTTTCGACACGGTCTTTAACTATTGACTTGTGACTTACTTTGTGACATTTGAACAATGTATCGAGTTGTAGCAAGCACAAATTTAACTCAGTTTGTAAACTTCCTATCTTTTAGATGGGCAAATTGCCAATAACTGTGACGATATATGAAACGATATAGATCCATGATACTTACGTCGCGTGGATTTCTATTCATTGTGCTGTATGTACGCTTTGGGCATGAGCAATTGACTTGTTTAACTTGGAAAAACTCGTTAAATGTCTGCGAAAGTTTTATCAAACATTTATATTATTTTTTTTTACAAGTCTTTGTTTTCTGAACCGTGGAAAAGATGGCACCGATTATATCTTTAAGTGATCGATAAAAATCAATTCATCCGTCTTCGCCGTGGGCTAAATGTATATCTGGAGACGACATGAATGAGGAATTTTGGTTGCATCCATTAGACATCAGAATCGCGGAAATTTGACCACGCATTTTATTTTTGCATCCTCAAATGGAAAGGAAGGTATCTGTGCCCCGTCTCCGCGAAATCAGCCGAGATGCAACTATGTAAATAGTACTGGACCAAAGTCTGACACTCAGACCTTACACCGGTATACTATACCTTTAAAGAATGAACTTTGACCCTTTCAGAACAGGTTCAAGCGTATGGGTCGAGATATTGATCGGGGTCTGTTACAAATTTTAATATAATCTCTGCAGTAATCATTGGACCATTAGGTTGGTGTAAAATGAGGGCAACCCTTCCTGACGCAAAGATGACATTATCAGTATGTAAATTGTTGATGTCGATGATAATTGAGACACGTAGTCGTTTTGTCACTGCTTGCCCTGATGTTGCTCTTGAAAGTGATGGTAGAGGTAACAGTCGTGTGCCGTCTTTTTTTTTTTTCTCTTATCAAGATCATCATCATGATCATCATGATCTTTTTTTTTTTTTTAAGAAACACGCACTTGCAAACAGTGTTGTAATGAGACACTCCAAAATGAAACCGAGAAACTAGTTTATTAAAATGTTCGATCATATGAAACGTGGATCATCTTCAGTACAGTAAATTTAAAAAAAATATCATTATCATTTTAGTCAATAAGAATATAACTCCTGAAAACTTTCGTCACACCAGCATTATGCCACTTTAATTTCACATTTTGACAAAATGTAAATATATTACACACTTTGAATTTTTCAGGAATAAGACTGATGAAACTAAATTATGAGGAGTATGGAGTAATATCTAAAGGATGGATCATCATCGTCACACTCATGAACATCATTCCATGTCTTTTCGTTTATATCTTTTTGTTTTTCAAAATTTGTTCATCACCTAACTGGACGATGATGATGATGATGATGATGATGATGATGATGATGATGATGATGTTAAACACCGAAACGCTTCGGTTACATAATTTCATTATTCAGGCCAAACTTAATCAGGTTTACAATTGGATGATGATGATGATGATGACGATCATGATGATGATTTTGTAATTTTTTTTGTTAAAGTTGATCGGATTGAAGCTGTGTTTTAAAAAAAAAAAATCTTCGCTTATTTTATAGTGATGATGACGATGAATATGACATGATGATACACATAACGTGCAACGACAGCGAAGCTAGCACGTCTCTCCGTGATCAATCTGATTATGGCGATGATGATAATAGACATTTTTATAAAACACAGCGGTGAAAGGCTGGGCGAGAGGCCTTTCATATCACTTCATGACTTTTCTCAGGCTGATAATGGTGATGATGATAATAGTGATGTCGAATATACATTAACACCTAGGAAATGAAACCTAACATTTCACTTATCATGATAGTGTTGATGATAATAATTATGATGATGATGATAATGATGATGTTTATGATGATGATTCTGCCTAAAGTCTACCGGAAAAAGATGTTACGCAAAAACATTTAGTATCATCTTCTACAAATCTTTGATCATATTATAAATATATATTAAATATATATGTAATATATATAAATATATATTAAAATTATTATACTATAAAAAATTATAGAGAAGAGACAGTAGAGCTTCAATAATGTCGCTGTTCAT
>JAWQUT010000054.1:1204939-1232447 GCA_033807755.1 Ellobium chinense
TACATACATACATACATACATACATACATACATATACACGCGCACACACACACACACACACACACACACACACACATACACACACACACACATGTACGAACACACACACGCACACGCACGCATGCGCATATACACATACATATACACACACACACACACACACACACAGGTTTAATCGACGAACGCACCAGGGCCCCTTGCACTCGCTTGCAGTCACATTATATTGTAAACCGGCCGTCGTTGCTTTTCATTAAGCTTAAAGGTGTTAATTAATAAAACTAATTCCTTTCTCGTTCAGCGGTACATCGGGCTCGCTGACAAATAAACACTGAGGCAGAAAAAAAAAAAGATGGCATCCCTAGAGATCTATAAAACATCGGCGCGCGGTCTGTTCGCACTGCATTGTTGTTGTCAGGTCGCTGTTTGATCTTTTCTTTTTTAACCCTGGTGTGTGTGTGTGTGTGTGTGTGTGTGTGTGTGTGTGTGTGTGTGTGTGTGTGTGTGTGTGTGTGTGTGTGTGTGTGTGTGTGTGTNGTGTGTGTGTGTGTGTGTGTGTGTGTGTGTGCCTGCCTGCCCGCGCGCGTGTGTTCGTGTACATACATGGGAGACTATGTGTGAACGAGTGAGTGTATATTATGTTCTCATGCACAACCACGGACGTGAGTGTTTTTGAAGACGGCAGAATTTTTTAAGCTATAGAAGCAGGAGAAGGCAGGTTGGATCAAAATCTTTTCGGTGTTTGGCTTTAATATACAAATGTGCTGGGGACTTGGTTTCCTGGTCTCCTGATGCTTGTTGTTTCTCGGGACGGAGCTGGCAGAGCTGTTGACAAGTTTTCTCGAAACAAAAAATCGAGACCTTTTGGGATGCTTCAATCATTAACACCAAAACTGCGTCTTTGCTCAGTTGATGCATTGTTAAAATCATCCCCTCCTTCTCTTTCTATATATTACATTCACACATATACAAACACACATAGCACATAGGTATAAAAACACAGTTCTTCTGCCCCTACGCTGCATGCACATCTAACACACACACACACACACACACAGACACACACAGACACACACAGACACACAGACACACACACACACACAAACAAACAAACAAACAAACAAACAAACACACACACTGACACTCGCTCACACACAAACATCAACCTTTACGGACGCTGACGCATACACACAAAAGCCCACATCCACACACTCTCTTACATGCACACATATACACCAACACATAATACACGAAACACAGTAAATGCCCTAACAAAAATCTAAAGATCTATATTAATCAATAAATCAAATAGTCTGAATTTTCTTTCCTTTCTCTCCCTTATAGATGTGCCGAGAAATTAACATTTCTTCTGTAATCTGATTACCACAGAGCACGCTCGAGCCTTTCCAAATATTCTTATCTTGTAATTTTCTACAAATCTCCATGTTCTTGCCACTGTCGAGTGAATCCCCTCTTCGCGTGACATAGAATGAACTGCCAATCGGCGGAGGACTGGGTTCTAAGGCTGGTTTTATTTATGTGTATAGTTGTTTGTGACGGATTCTTAGAAAGTATCATGGGATTACTACAAGGTTCTGAGGTTACAGGAGCTTCTGTGAGCCATTACTAAAATAAATTTTATCCTCAAACCACAGGAATAGTCCGAGATAGCCAAGGCTAATCTGCAGGTCTAGTGCCAATGTTGTGCTCAGGTTATGTGGATTTAGATTTTTTTTTTCATTTACATTTTTTTCCAATTTTAATTTAGATGAAAAGAGGGTAAAAATTTGACCGCTTTTTTTTTTTGCAGACCATAGACCCGCACAGATAAAATTCGCTGAAGCCGTTGGGAAACACTACTTGCAACAATTTTGTTTTAAACAATTTATAGCTGAATTTCACCATTTTGCGGTGTGGTTTCATATTATACAATTATTTATACTCTGTTATGATTGATTCCCATAGTCCAATTCGTATGCGACATTTTGGGTGTTTTGATCTGAGACTGCTTTTCGAAAGCCCAAAGCAACATCTACGTTCTCACGATGCGGCGCATCGACAGCTCTTATAGTTTCGGAGATATTAAACATTTACTGACTGGGCTATGCTATCAATTCTAAATCTAATTGAAAATTTAAAACGCTCTCCTGAAAAACCAGCAAATGTCGCATACGCCCTTTCGTGAGAACGGCGACGAATTATTGTGACCAATTAGGCTCATGCAACCTAAGGCGGATCGGATACGTAAGCATCAGACTACTGCATTATTATTGTCTTAAGTTATTGAGACCGAGTCAGACCTATTTGTTTACGGCTTTTACAAACACTTTAACCACCCTGTACACATTTAAAATACATATATTATGAATTGTTATGGATGTGCCCTCTGTGCCTAGATCTTTGTTATTATCTGTATCGCGTGTTTTCCCGTTGCAATGTATTGTTCGCCCATTTGTGGTCTGGGTTACAGTTAAATAAACTTGCTAAACTGTTTAATCACTTGTCCGACAGTAATTATGATTTTTTTTTCTTTTATCAATATTGCATGCAACGAAAGCGAGACTGGATGTCTATGTAAACTTCGGCCATATTTATAACTGATCCCTCCATAATAAGATATCTAAGTTTATAGATCAAATAAATATTTGTTATATCTTAATGCAAAAAAAAAAAAAATCATAATTAATACATATCATAATTCCATTCATTTGTGGAAATTTTTCAAATCCCCTAAAATAATGCGTCCAAGGGCGAAGTTTATGAGTCTAGCCGGGCGGGCTCAATGAGTTAACTCACCCACAAGGGAAACATGCGTCTCGTCCCGGCTAGCCGGTGCCGACGCCTCTGTGTCTGATGTCGATCAAAATCAAATGACCCAGCCCTTTGAAGTTGCTTAGGTGTAGATGCGGGTCAGCCAGCGAACTGCCGTTTTATTTCTCATTTATTTAGGTGTATCCACTTGGGAACGCTAAACAAATTTCCCACGGCTTTTAAGAGGCATGAGTCGAGGGAGTTTACAAAACATGATTGGAAAGGATGTGGGGAAGGAGGGGATGGAGTTTGGTTGGAGGTGTTGCGAGAGTGGGGAATACATGATCAGCAACAGCAGCACCAGCACCAGCAGCACCAGCACCAGTACCAACACCATTACCCTCACCATCACTACCACCACGATCACCATCACCACTATCACCTCCAGCACAACAACAACAACCGCAAGATGAAGTTTTTGGCTTCTATACGTCTAATTGCCTCCTACCCCCTTCCCACATTACGTAAAATGATATATCGGTATGATCTACATTGCCTAGTGTATTGACTTATACATTATTTAAAATCAATAAAAAATGTACTCGATCTTTGAAGACCCATATCTCAGTTTTTTTAACGTCTCTCCTGAAATTTCGTGGGCAAGGTCCTTTTGAGCTGAAGATATTCATTTGATAGATTCCAGAGTCAGCACATTTGAGAACAACACAGCCATAGTTGGCTTTTTCGTTATGTGAACTTTGGGCTGTTTTGGTATGTTTACTCCAACCAAAAATCGGCCCTTTCGGACAATCACTAGTGAGGTGGGAGTTGGGGATTGGATATGGATGACCAGACAGAAGGACGAGAAGGGAAAATGGAGCTTACGCACGCGAACGGAGTGAGGGAGGGAGGGAAGAAAGAGCGTATGGGCGGACGGACTGACGCCCGGACGGATGCACAGGAGCTGTGAATTGAAATACAGAAATCTGTCTCAGATTCCGTGAAGCCAGGACCAGTTTAAGCTAGTGCGGGGTCTGTAGCACGAGGTGCGAATTTGGAGTTCTTCCCCCCCCCCCCCCCCCCCCCCCCCCCCCCCCCCCCCCCCCCCCCCCCCCCCCCCCCCNGAGAGAGAGAGAGAGAGAGAGAGAGAGAGAGAGAGAGAGGGCGCGAGAGAGGGAGAGTAAGAGACGGGGAGGGAGGAAGAGAGAGAATTAATTTATCAATAATTTTCCAAGAGAAATTTTGTGCTTGATTCAAACTATAATCTTAGCAATTATTTTTTTTTAGTTTGTGTGTGGGGGNGGGGGGAGGGGGGGAGAAGGGATTGAGAGAAAAGGGCTCCTCATTTCACTAGACAACTCAAAAGCAATTAGTATGGGGTCTTCAAAAAATATGGGGCCTTTGGCATATGCTAACTTTAGCTACTAGTACTAGATGAATCCATCACCCTATGAAGTACATGAGTAAGGAGCTCACTTGACTATTGATACATAACGACATTTGATCATTCAATAATGACATAACCAGCCCTGACCATACGGGAGACAGGTGCAGTCCAACAAACATAAAATCTCACAGAATGAAAGTGTATAGTGAAAAAAATTCTGAACCTCAAGTGATTCATTTTCGTTGGTGGCTTAGGGTTACTGTGAAAGGTACACTACATAATCACAGAATAGACTACTGGAACTTGGTTTTGCTCAAACTCGACGATGAACTTAAATCGTTTTTACTCCAGCGCTTCAATGAAGACGCCGTGCATTGCATGGAATCTTAATGATGTCACATACTTCAGTTTACCGAGTAATCTTGCTCTCAAATATACATCTTGGTAATGGTATTACCCTTCAAACTAAGGACGATTTAGATCATTTGTGTGCTTTAAGGTTCCCATAATCTTCGCCGTGTGGGGGCTGATTGTGCAAACAGAATTTGATCGTCGTCACGCACTGTTTTTATTCATCCCTCAACTCCTGTTGCCGCCCCTTTTGAAACTTACAGGGTTTAAGACTCATCTGATCCAACACTTCCATACAAAACACATGCACTTAATATTGTGTATACTGGGTTAATCCGGTTGACAAAATATAATCCCATTTGGATTCACAACACGATGCGACAGCGCGTCGCTATAATTCTCACCTTTTTTTTTTTTCCATTAAGCATCGCACTCCACGCGGAATAAACACACCCGATAAAGCATCGGCAAATTATTCAAATATAATTGTAAATGTTGGCTACTTTGCGAATCTCCATATTGATTTAAGCCGCGGATTCGATGCGGGGTCGTGTGTCTTTCTCACGTCCCCTGACGAGGTGAGTACAAACACGAGCAGGCACAGATCAGATGTTTCAGTCACTTCAGTCACAGTGACGGTGCTATGTCTAATTTTTTGTTGCTGTTGTTGGTGAGGCTAAAATGGCTAATCCTTAAGAGTCTTTGGGATATAGGGACGAGTGACTATGCCCATTGTATTCTTATGATAACCTGACCCTCGGATTCCTATTCACTTGCTTTTCTTTGTTCTCTTATTTCAGTTGTCAGTCTTGAAAAAGTGCTCTGATGGGAAACGTCAACTATTTTTCAAAAATAACTTCATTATATTATTATATTTTTTTCAAAAGTTTCAATTTAAATCTGTGCAGAACCAAATTTAACTTCCTATGATAAACCTGTTATCATGATCTTCCTCCCCCACCCGCTTCAAGTGGTGGGTCTTAAGCCCACTACCCCTCAATGACACAAAGTCAGCGCGTGCCTCTTTTCCATTAAAATGTTATTGCCTGCCATGTGTGCTCGCCCATGTATCTATGTATGGAAAAGAGAGGGCGAGGGCAATGGGTAGGGGGGTGCATATCAGAAGTATATATTATATATATATAGTCCATGCAGACGTATAAGGACATATTCCATAATTAAGCCACATGCAAATTTTGGCATCATTTTGTTCAGACATTTTGGTTTCGATGACAGTATTGAAATTCATACACGAACTTAAAGCTAAAGAGAATAACAATATTATGTTGAATCACACCTAAAAATTGCTTAAGTACAGCTTGTAAGCAATCTTGTTTTTCCTTAAACTTCATATTTATTGAATACGACGTTTTACATTACCACGAACGATATCAGATAGATCAATGTTGAGTTTTGTGCTGTGTGTTCGCAAACAGCATGTGTTGTTCTCTAATGTTCACTATCTTTCACACGTGAGAGAATCTATTCACGCTCGGGTTATCGAAAATGAATGATAGCTGATGGTTCTTTTTTAACTGCTATTAGGGTGGTGATGATGCGGGTTGCAGTCTATATGGTGGTGCTTTGATTAAACAACTAATATTGCTAAAAATAAATAGAATAAAACTAATATATACATTTTCACAAAAGCACAAGCAATTAAGTTTTGTGTGAACTGCCTTTGGTAACAGTTCCGCAGTACCGACTCCACCTTCCTCCTCTCCACAATAATACTCTTGCCCCCTCTCCAATACCATCACCAACAACGACAGCATACCACCATCACCACCACCAACAACAACAACAAACCATCATCACTACCATCACCTCCAACAAGAAGAAGAGAAGAAGAAGAACAACAACAACAACAACAAACACTTATGTTTCACTCGTCTAAAGTCAGTCGCTGACACCCCAGGGAATGGTTTTCCTTTTTTTNGGGAGGAGATGAAGAAAGGAGAACAAAGGGTGTTCTCCCATTACAGCCGGGGTCTCATCGTTTGAGGCATCACTCCAGCTACAAATTCGACCCAGCACACTCGGTTCCATGGCGAGACGCGAAAACTGACGACATCCTCCAATAAATTAGCGCCGGTTAGAAATGGCTCCTGCGAGACTCGATCGTCCCCAAGTTCATTTGCAAACAACCTAGGAAGGACAATCGCAAGAATTGCAAAGGATGGACTGCCATGTTTGAGAACGGAATGACGTATTTGTTTCTCCCCCAGGATGCAATCTAAACACAGCCATGCTTAAAATTAAGTCCGCTTCATACGTGGATACTTGCATAATTTTTATTCCGTTCTTGCCGAACGGCTTTTGGAGGGGACATTATGTCAAGTTTTATAGTCCGAGCACAAAATCACAGAATGGAAAAGATGGAAATGGTCCAAAGATATCGATAATACTCCCTCTTTCCCTTTTTCTTTTTTGGAACACTTTTTTAAAAAAAATACATTGTAGACGAGTGCTGTTGCTTTTGTACACGGGAGTGATAATGACGACTTTGTTTTGTACTGTGGAACTCATTAAAATTCATAACGCTCACCGATGTAACAGGAACTCTGGTTTAAAGGGGAAATTCTCGATACAATAACGACGTGTCTTCTGTTTTATTTTTCGTAAAGGGCTATAGGTAGTGAGACTGGTTGACTATGGTTAGATAACGGTTGACAGGACTCCTATTTTACAAGACCCTTCTCCTATCATACTAAGTAAAAGACAAGCTGTCAACAAAATCTACGGTGTCTGTTATAATGTGACACGATCATAACGAGTAAAGCTGGAGAGTCCTGGTGGTTCCAGATCCATCGTAATGATGTTTGTCCATATTATGTTATTTTACTGTTGATTAAAATTTAATTTAATCTTTCTTCGTGCAACAATAATAACAATCTGATGGTACTATACAGCTAGTCGCAAAAACGCAGCAGAATATTATGTATTATAGATCTGTAGGTTTGAAGATAATAATGTTTCTAATCTGAAGTTACTCTGTCCTCATAGGATACGAGCACTATCTTAGTCGTAGACTTCATTCAATCACATGTTACCAAAGCTCCCTTTTGTTTTGTTTTTTTTAACTTCCATGATTTGAATGGTCCCTGATTGGTATGTCCTTGTTGGATAATGTGCTTTTAAACATGTATCTAAGTTCTGTTTCGGGGCTCTGATAATCTGAATTCTTAATCTTGAGATTCAATCTCCATAATTTTAATTGCTAGGATGTTACTTATCTTAGATGCAGTAGGAAAGTTTTGTTCTGATCTATACGTATCTTCTTTTCAGAAAATTATACGAAATTAGACATCTTGTGTCCTCCAGGGAAACCATAACAGCGTTGAGACCAATGAAGCGTAAAACTCGGCTCAGGAAGTCTTCGAGAGTTTGGAAGAGACAAGCTGAAACCCTGAAGCAAATGTCTCCAATCTGTGGCAACTTCTAGATTATGAATGACCCCTATGGGGCAAGATTGGAACTTCAAGGCATGTGGAGGGAGGAGCAGGGTGTGGAGGAAGGGGGATCAGTGATTATCGACGTACCAGGTAACAGCTCAGCTGCCCGTGGGCGAGCGGGCTAAATTATGCACGCGCCCGAAATCAAACAGAAAGATTGATGTAGATGTTGTCGCTCACCCGTGAACACGACTCCCTGCGAGAATGCGTCAAGGCCGGAGCTGGACGGACGACGGGACGGACATCAAACGTTGCAATATGACATAGTCCGGTCAAAGGCGACGGCAGAATGCGATTTGTGAAAAAGGAGGGGGGAACAATATTGCTTTTGTGGGCGTTGATAGACAACTTACCGTGAACACGATTCCCTACTCAATTCCTACTTCAGCGATGAGTCAGGTTGAACGAACACAAATGTGACTTCGATATGGAGACAGTCTGGTTGGAAGTGAAATTACACCCCAGCTATGAGGGACAAGCTGGGAGGCACAAGCTGTTGATGTAGAAGATACTGTCAATCAACTGCAAAGACTGCGAAAATTGCATATTACAATATAGTGAACAAATGTATACATACGAAAACTGCAATGCTTCATACGAGCCACTTGAGCATGATGGGCTTGTACTGAAGATCTTTTGAACCTATATGCAACTGGAAGATGCAAGGGTAAGATGCGGGGAATCAAACTAAGGACAATTTATATTTCGAGTCGTGGAGTGGCTATTATCTATGTACATCTATATTATAGCTCAAAAAAAAAATGTAGTTCCATCATGAATATATCTGGGCATTTGCCCATTTTTCTTGTGAGTTATGGTGGCGTCAACCGATGATACTCTAGTAGAGCTTCAGATTTGAATTAAGGGTATTGTGCATTAATTCTTTAATAAAGTGCGCTGGCTTCGCTGATTGCTCTGTTCCATCTTTACCTATCATTTTACCATGCTGTTGAGATACACGTCATTCCCAAGTGCTATGACTGGAAGGGTAGTGAAACCTCACGTAAATATGTCCAAATTAAAACACGGGTTTTTCAATTGCTATTGTAAGGACAGACATGGGATGGGCCTCTGACCAGTGTCTGTCCAATAAACAGAGGGAAATAAGAAAGAAACACACGCTGTTGAGAGCGACAGAAGTCACCATGTTTTCTTCACGGCACTTGTTTACTGACTGGCTCAAGTCGCAGTGTCCTTGCGCATGCTCCCCACACCAGACTGGCTCCAGAATTAAGTCCACAAAATCAATTCAGGGGTGATCACCCTTGTTTTTAAATCGGTACAAGGCGATAAATCTTGGGGAGTCCGACATCAGAACAAGTGTCTGGAATTTATCAAAGCGTGACTCCACTAGCCTCTAAATTAACCTCATCATTAATATTAAATCCTCGTCCATGCCATTTTGATTACGAGGCAGACCTGGTAGTGGCATATAAATAACCAACATTAAATTTCATGCGTGTCGCTAGGGCACTTCAAAGGATTGGACGAAGATTTCTTAGATCAGTTCGATTTGTCCTTAAGACTCGTTCAAAGAATTAACATGGATTATTATAGTGGATCCACACCATGGGCCAGAGACTCGTACTGGTAATGTTAACTTCACATACAGAAGCAGATCAGCGAAACAACAGTTCTTGTCTTTCAGGATGATGCTACAAATTCTTATTAAAACATGTTTTGACCCTTGTCATCGGCGCCATGAAGTGCCCCAAGTTTCGTATCCCCAAGCTGCGAGCTAGACCACGATTGCCTTATTTTAATAAGCCGGCAGAAAACTTTTATTGCACGGGCAGTACTTGCACCATTTAACAAGTGCAAGAAGTGATAACCTTCTTTATACAGTGCCCAGCTCAAATATAGGCCTAGTCTTTGACATTGTCAAACTTGCAGGGGATTTGTAACATACAGCAGAACGGATCCTCCTCCCTCCCCCCACTCAAATAAATGTTTATGCAAAAGTGTACTTACTTCAAAATCCAATAACTTCAGGGGGTAAAAAGAAAATGGGACAACATTTTCAGCATATTATGGGACAATTATAATTTATAAGTGTTGCAAGTTCCATTATCTAGGCTAAGTGCTATACTGTTGTCACAGAAAAGGTATTAAAACACACATCACAAATATGACACAGCTATAGCACTTAATATTTGCAATAAAAACAGACAATAATCATCTGATATTATAATGTGTGCCGAATTGGAAATGCATAAGAGTTTATTTGTTGATGTTATTAAACTTAAATTCAGTATACTTTTTCTACTTGGTTGGGGAGTGGGGAGGAGAAAGGAGGCGGACATCCGTGATAGATCACATTAGGTACCCCACACCATTTCTTATGTGGACACATCTCTTTAACTTGAGAACCCCTAACCGACTGGTCACATCCAGCCGGGACCGTGAGTTAAAATAACTCACCACAGCACACAACAGAAACAAATCACTTGTTCCCATACAATCTTGTCACGCCAATCCAAATGAAAGATACCTCCGATTTCATTCTAGTTCAAGACATGTCCCCCTGAAGTGTTAACGAGGATTTTCCTGGGATGAAGTGGGCTGAGCAAAGATGGTGATAAACGGGCTCACGGGGTATTACAGGGTGAAGCCGATGGCCTACTGGGTTTTGAATTAGCAACATGATGAACAAGACAGAAGAGGGTAGCGCTGAAAATATATGGGAGAGGGAGGATAGAACAAAGAAAGAAAGAAAGAAAGAAAGAAAGAAAGAAAGAAAGAAAGAAAGAAAGAAAGAGTTTAAAAGGGGAGTCGTCCGTCAGGAAAATTACAACGAAATTTTGGATCACATTCATAGAGATTAATAATCCGTGAAGAGAAGGAAAGGACGTAATGGCAGCAGCAAAAATGACCACAACAACAGCTACCGCAGCAGTATCAAAAACAACATCATCGACAAAAGCAAACAATATCTAAGAGAAAATTAAGAAGAAAACTGTGGGACGGTCCCGGTACATTCACAATGACCATCTTGGAGTAGACCCTTGCTCTTAGGACACATAGCGGGAAGCAATTTCTGTGGTTCAGTCCGCGTATCGCGATGTCGTTTCCGAAGACTTCGAAGCCAGCATGACATGACAATCCGTTTTATCTACATGTATATAAGAAAAGGCAAATTACGTGTGATCTTTTTTCAAACTAAAACATTGGTGTTCTACTATTCCTGTCCGTCCTTAGTGTGATAGCACCCAAAAAAAGCAAAGTGGAAATGAACGAAATCAGTCTAAAAATTCCCGTTTGGATCTTTGTGCAAACAAACAACTTTATTAACAGCCAAAATGTTCCAAAAGTTTATTATTTGACTTCTGGTTTATATCACGGCAGTCCTTGTATTCCGCTGAAATGCAGTTGCAGTGTGTGAAAGGTTATCACACTGAAATTTGGAGATGATACAGGTTCAGTGAGTAAGTGAGAAGTGTGCATGCAGGGAAAATGCAGTTTTGTTTAGTGAAGATATCTGTCCAACAAACTCCGATATCACACCCTTGCTGCCATCATAAGGCAGACCAGTGTATCTGAACAATCTCTTATTGCGAGTAGCCCCTCAGTACAGTTAAATGCCTTGAATTCGATAGTCCTGGAAAAGCTGGAGTGATTGGAGCAAGACACGTGCATCTGTTTTTTCTCCCGAGGTGGTACAGTCAGAGTCCGCACGGATGACAGTAAAAGTGCACTAAATCTAGAACACCTCCAGACCCTGGGAACAGGAGCAGGATCAGATCGTCAAATCCGAGCCAGCAAAAAGTACACACTAGCTGCCAACCACATAGCCATCGATAGGACAAGCACCAAAGCTCTTTGCTGGATCCTTGCGTGGAAAGCTGAATACATAATTATGTGTGTCTCGAGTGCAAGGTAAAGCAAAACTGTGACCAGCCTTAAACAGATTTGACTGGCTAAATTTTTTGGTCAGTGGAGGAGCTAAGATTAGCCATTAGATGAAACAACAGTTTCTAGTGGTACTCTTACAAATTTCTTGGATTGACGGTAAAGTGAACTTAAAACTTTTATTGCTAACTCCTTCAACTATGAAAATACGCGTAACGGGTGTGGCAGAGACAGTAATTTCAAACCTATAAGTAAACATGTAAATACTTGAAGTTTGAAGTCTGACAGTGCTGATTCATACATCTTCCATCACAGCGGGGATCACCATTCTTAGGCTGATCCGTAACAAACTTAGGGCCGTTACGTGCTACACAAGCTGTCCTTAGCATGGTGATATTAGTAAATGTATTTGGTATTACAAACATTATATCAAGCGCTCCATCGCCGGCAAACTGAAGACCAGGAGAAAGAATCCATCAACCCTTAATGAAACTATAACGAGACATTGATTTTCCTGCCTCTAAAACCTATAACACAAGGCCATTTGCATGTAGGGGAAAAAAAAAACCCGTTCGACCTTATTTGTTATTTTGATCTCCCGTGGGCACGATCAGGTTATTGATAAAATATTAAGCTGCGCAATTAGAAATGCATCTATTTAACCCTTTGCTCATGCCGTGGAAGTAACATTATTTGTGGCGCTCGACGCTCTGCGACGAGTATTGTTAACTGTGATTCAACAGCCAAATATTTGCATGACCCGCGTGATTGATCAGTCTAATCACTCTAATTGCATGTTAAAAGCGAATTCTCCTCCTTTCTCAGCGCTCGCTGGCGACCAGGAAAGCATTAAAGAATCGGGTGGTGGAATCAGCGCAAAGGCCAAAATGGCAATCCCTGGCGAACGCCAGTTAATTTCCGACTGAGCGCACACGTTTAAACTTCTGTTCACCGGGGGCAAGCGACGCCAAGGAACAGGATGAAAGGAGAGGCAAATATATTTTAAATATCAGTGCTTTTCATGCAAAGAAAGTCAATGGAGTTGCCCGATCTAATGGAACTCTCTGGTACTTCCGGCTTGCGACTTCCGTCGCCTGTCATTTTTGCGTCTGCTTCGTCGCGTGACCTTAAATGCCTTCGGTCCTGAACGTGACCGCCTGTTTCTCCACCAGCCAACGAAATGAAGCGATCGTCACTTCCAAATATTAGTTGTAGGATTCCGAGTAGATAAAAAATTTTATACAATTGCATACCGCGTTCAACAGTCAGATATCTCAGCATGATTCAGATGGAATAAAAAATCGACGATAACAAAGAGTGAAATTTCGATACTTCCGGCAGCCATATCAAGGCCAGCCATTGCAACTGAGAAGTGAGAACCTAATTTCCGACCTAAAACAAAACTTAAATTTGTAGGCAACCTATTATGAGTACATTTTGAGTGGCTCCCAGTGCTCAAAAGACTTGAAAATCTCCTAAAATGGGCGTGTGTTTTACTGTTGTTATTATAGTCAAGACGCTGCAAATTTTATATTTTAACAGTGAATTTCTCAGAATTGTATTTCTAAGAAAAAGAAACAAAACAAACAAAACACTATAACTTATTACTGAGTTCCGAATTCAGAATTTTGTTATTAAATTTCAGTTCATCAGAAGTCATGTTCTTGCACGTGAAGTCGATCTGCTAATGACAAGAGTGTAACTGACCCTATACACTGAAAACATCAATGGATATTCTTTAAAAGGGATACTTGATAAATTATTTTCAGGTGAATCTCTGACGATGCTGTGATGTTTTTTGTTGCTGTTTTTTTTTTTAACAACTCATATCAGATGCCATGTCTCTCTAAAGCTCGAATCTATAACGTGATATCGTTACTTTCAGTCTCACTCAATCTTAATTGTCCCATACGTATATTGTTCGATAATATTCTGAGCTAAGACCGAAGTCAAGCGGTGTACACGTTTGTAGATAGTATAGGACGAGCAACATGCAGCCCCCGGATCATCCAATAAATTACTCACGGACTGCACACTGAAGTGGGAGGGGTGAGAGGGAAGCAGTGTACTCATACTTTGCTTGGTCTTGAGCCTAAATAAACTTGAAATTATCTTGGCCGATTGTTTGGTAAAAATGAGATCATGTCTGATATGACTAAAATTAGTAAGCTGATCATAATTCAGTACAAAGTTCCGCACGAATAATAATTATCAGGATTATTGTGGGCTGCCCAGTGTAAAGGGAAACTACCGTCGCTATTGCATTGTAGCATCTCAGTAAGCGGAGTTTTCCCCTCATTTCTGAATGCATCTTGCCCCTCGCCAGTCACGCATAGTCCTACTACCGTTGACTTCGTCACCACAGTTATGTACAGTAGTATCTAAGGCCCTTGAACTTCATAACAAAGAAGCCCCCATATAGTGCACTTATTATACCCTGTTCCATAGTCCACTTTGCGATACAGTATTAAGTTTTGCTGATGAACATGAAGTATCCCATAAACTTAATATTATGGACCAGTCCTCTGAAAAAAAACATCCCTTGTGTATTTACTCTTTTTCAAACCCTGGTCCAAAGCCCGTATTTTCTCCAAAAAAAATGTTACTAACAAAGTACAGTATCTATATATTGTACTTAAACATGCCTAATACAAGTTTTACAGGACTCACTGGACTAAATGATTTACATGTTTAACTCATTTCAGATTATCCATCATTTAAGGTCGCCCATGTCAGTTTAGTTCACAGCACAACAACCAAAATCGTTTTTTTTTTCTTGCGAAGAATCACACTATAGCTTGTTAATAATGAATAACGAGTTTTTGTCTGTCCTAGGGTAAGAAGGGATGGAGGTCGCTTGCATAATAGTTGATTCATTGCAGGTGAGTGAGACTATGGTTCAATCCAAACCATGGAGTGATGAGATTTAAAATGGTTTCGTAATAGTCTGTTTCTGGATTTCAACGCTACTTGTACTTTGTAATAAACATAGTAAAATACAATTTTAAAATTTTGAGACTCGCAAAATGTTTCCTGAAGTCACTAGTTTGTATTAAAAGGTTTCATAATAAATATGTTGAAGTGTACATTGCAAATTCAAAATTATGGACTGGTCCCTCTTGAAATTCAAGTATGTGCAGTCCCACTTTAAACAAACGCAGAATGGTCATTCTCACAGCCACAGACTTCTCACAAGCCGTCTGTCCCATTCCAGAGAAGTTGGAGTTGAATGTAGATAGTCTCTCCTTCCAGTAACAGTCTGATGCACTGGTCTCCTGGTGAACCCCTATGATTTCTGAAATTGAACAGCCCACCCTGTGACAAGACAAGGTACAGTAGTTCTGATCTTAAGCACAAGACCACATGTAATTTATCTGCAGCCCAGCTTTTTCAGGAGTTAGGATAAAAACAAAATTTACCATTCTTGCATCAACTTTTTACTGCTATTACTTCTGAATCAACACTTCAGACAGCCTCAAATAATCAAAGTATGGCTCTAAAAAAAAATTAATTCAACAAAGGGGCTTAAGATAGAAATAAACAATTTATTCATCCTATCACAGTGAGATCAAAGGCAGGCACTTACACCCTCCCCACTGGTGCAAAAATCATGCAACTAGCCATTTTAAAGGAATATAAAAAGTATCTCATTTCTCAACATATGACCACACATCGTCATGATCATTCCATAATTGCTTAAGTCATTTTTTAAAAATGATTTGTTTATATATTTATCTTCTTTTTCTAACTAAAACAATGCAGAATTCCAATTTTACAAGCTAAATCACACCTGCCTCATTGTTTTGCTTTTGGTTATAGGTTGAGCGTGCTCAATTTCTCAAAACCTCAAGAAATGACTTGGGTGAATGTCGCTTGCATAGTAGTTCACAAAGTCTTTGCAGCAGCGAAACTATCTAGCGTACAACCCAAGATTTTAATACAATGTGAACGTGTAAAAATTAACATGAAATCATCCCCAAAAACATTTGGAAAACAATTTGATACTACATTATTGCACCGAGGTGACAATATTAAGCTTAACTATATCAATGCAGTATGTATGAGGTGTATGCCTTAATATTCCATAGTAAAGTGAAGAAAGTCTCCAACTGCTCATGGGAAATTCCTATACAATATCTAAGTATCATATGGCCCACCAATGAACTTAAAATGGAATCAGCTGTCAAACAAAAATGAAATAATAATATCATGAAGTCAGTTATTAGTAATCTCTGCTACTCTTGATTTTTTTTATTCTACTTTGTGTATTTTCTGAATAAATTTTCAGAAACTTGTTCTTTTTTTCTGCTCCAAATCTGTAATATCCGTCCATCCATCCTCCTAACCCCTCCCTTGTCCCAAGCAAAAACAAACAAATGCTTGACTGATTTGAATCCCTTGCGTTATGAAGATCTCTATTTGAAAGAAGAACTCTTTCAGGTAAACCATTACTGTTAGCCTGTAATTGGCAGGAACAACACAAAACATTAAGGTACTGTATGTCACAGTCATTGGGCAAAACTTCTACAGGGTATGGTCTTAATATTTTCTGTGAATTCATTGCATTTAAATGTAAATTTTCATAATGTAGTTTCCTCATTCAGATATGATCAGTCTGAAAAAAGTATTATATCAATATATTGTTCCGGTTGCTGAGCAGTTTTGGCCTATAATCTTAACTGAAATAGTGTTTCTCTCAAACCTGTGGTTGGGTTACTAACTGTATAACTTGAAAGACAATATATTTTCTACCAGTTAAGTTCGAGCAGTAATTTTTTCACCAAAAGAAATGGGATTTGGCCAGCCTGTTTGGTAATACCAAATATTTAATACCTCTAAAAGGCAAGATGTGCCTCACTGTATTGCTTGGCTGCACATATTACTCTACCTTTCAAACTGGCAAAGTGGGTTGGGAAACACTGGTGTCACAGAAAAATTATTCAATAATGACTGTGCTCCTCAAGGCACTTAAATCTGAATGAACAGGACACTTTTAATATAATTTATGTTTAACTCAGTGTCCATGTATCTTATCACTTCCCAATATGTTGAGCCAAACATCTTCTACCAATTCATTACATCAAAACTTGCATCTAACACTGCGTTTTGAGTGGCCTTAGAAAACACATTTAAAATAGAAATTATGAATATTATTGGTTAATAAATAAACAGCACCATTACAGATGGGCAACTTAGGACATAATCAGCCTACTCTGAAGCATAAAACAAAAACATCTGATCTTAAAAAATCATAGCATGGAGACATTTTGAGTAACCCAGCCTCTGTTACTGGGGTTTAACACATCCCACCTATACACCATACAGCTGAGCATGGATAACTCTGATTCTTTGGGGCCACCTCATCTAAAACCCAAGGATTTTATGTTCGGTTAAGACACAAAACCTTGAATTTTTCTAAAATCAAGCCAGGCAAATTTCTAAGTTTTCCTCTCAAGCTATCTTGTTACACACTGTAACTATGGGTCATCATATTTATTCACTTAAATAATATTAACCCCTTCACTGCTATAAGCGTTTTCCCCTTGTGTCATCATTCCCTAAAAACAGAAACAACTGGCTTTCAAAGGAACTAAATCTCATTGTTCAAAAGTGTGAGTGTGTCCAGATATAAGCGAAACAAAACAGTGATTTAGCATGACGTATGGCGTACATCAACAGCGCACAGGACTGCCACATATTTCATGACGTACAGCATACATCAAAAAGAGCAGTCAAGGGATTAAATATATCCAGCTGCAAGACTTGAGCATAATAGAGCATAAATAAGGAGGGAAGGATGAATGAATGAATGAATGAATGAATGAATGAATGAATGAATGAATGAATGAATGAAGGAAACGTCCAGTGAACTAACTAAAGTACATCTTGAAAAATATAACATTCAGCGTTGACAATTATTTTCAAACTACCACCATACAAGAACATCATATTTCTCATCTCTAATGCAGTATTAGAGGTCTGCATACATACACTTATACAAACAGTACATGGTGCATAGTTTCATATCTGAATACATTGGAGGATTTCTGATTATTTAAAATCCTACACACACATAACTATTCCCTGATTCATCTATTGCTTGTGAAGGTACAGGAAATTCACTGTGCCAAAAGTTGTCTCAGTGAACTCTGATCAAATCTAGCCAGATGCAAAGTAAAACTGGCCTGAAATGGCTGACCATACCCTGGGCAAAAGTAACTCATTAATTTTTTCATTGAAGACAGAAGAATTATCATACTTGAACGATACAGTTTCCAAGAGAAGTTCTATTGATAGCATTAGAGAACTGGACTGGCTCAGTGAATATGCAGAATGACTTATTGCACCATTTCAGTCTTTCACTTCATTAGTTCTCGTACTCATGTTTTTCTCTCTGCATTTGTCTCCTTGAGCACTTTCCACTTTATCCTACTTGATTCTTATTACTTAGTGCTCCGTTTCAACCTTGTATTACACTCATGTTGTAAGTTTTCCATGACAGAAACAATTTTTAAAATTTTCTATGATCTTAGTCAAATGCATTTACAAAAAATTAACATCATCGCTTATAATAGATACTGACAAAGTGTCCTCCTGAAAAGGACTAAAATTTTCTTTTTCCTCTATACTGCCATGTAATGGATATCTGATACAACTGGGCTGCCCCATGATTCTCATAAAATATATGCAGGAAATTCAACAAAACTTTTGAGGGAATTCCCCCAAAAATGGAGGAGAATAGAAAGAAAGGTTTATCTTTTGACTTGGCTGAACCTTAGAATAACCTCTGGTTCAAATTGGGACACAATATTCTACAAAGGCAGTGCTCAGCATGCTTTCAACACACAGACAGAATGAATTTCAAATTTCAAGCATCATTTGTCAATAATTCTGAAAGGTCCTTTTGAATTTGTATGTTGTGTTTTCTCATGTTCCTCATATAAATAGTGCAACACAAATGTGATCAATTAAAAATGGCAGCCACTATACAGCACTATGGTATGAAAAAAGGGGTTAATTCTGTTCAACCAATCTTTATTCTAGACCTGACCTAGCAAATTGTGGCCATCTGTGTATGCCACCCCTTAACCATTTTACTGTTTCAGTAAATTTTATTGTTCTTTGGCTGATTAAATATTTAGTTCAATGCTTATTCTCTGTAAGCTATATAAAGCAGTAAGTCTTATATAAAAGATATCAGGCATGTCAAGGTTCTCTCATCGACAAAATTCTATTATTGAAACAGTAAATTAACTAAAACAAAGCAAACCAATAAAAAAAATCATGAATGTGAAGTCACATGGCTAGGGAATTTTGAGGTAAAAGACAGATTTGATTTTTGTGCACAGAACTGGTCATTTCTCAGTAGGGCCAAGTTGTGTCCCCTACGAATAGCTTATCCCAGGGAATGTTTACACCAGTTTACAACATATTTATCAAAATTTCTTATCAAACTCAGGAAGATAATGTATCCTAATGAACAATATGTAATAATTCATTTAAGAGATGTGTTTCCAAAAACATGTTTTAATAAAAATGAGGTAATAAAAAAATTCAACATGAAGAGGTTCTTCACAAAGATTATGACAATTTGAAATAAAAAAATAACAAATAACAGTTAGTGCACAGAGCAATATTCTGCACATCTACTTCTATTCATCCAACAAAATACATTCAATATGAACTGTTCTGGCTCTGGGTAAATCACTCTACATTCTTACAGTTACCATTCTCTGACAGCATCAATCAAATATCACTGCCTAAAGGAGTAGTAGTAATAACAATAATAATAATAATTGGAACCTGGATATCAAGACAGTGCTGGCTAACTGATTCATTCTGCACCTTACAACATAAAACAGCCTATTACAGTTGACTCCGCTTAATCGCCCTCCGCTTAATCGTCTATTCCGCTTAATCGCCTCGTTTCCCAGTAAACCGAATTTTTTTCTATATAAAAGTCACTGGATAATCGCCTCTCACTCCGGATAATCGACCACTCTTCAGCGCCCGTGAATTCAAAGATCAGCGGTTGAAGGGTTACAGTTGACAAACAAATGATGTACACAGACGGTTTAACTGCGCGACGGATGGCAGACCGGTTGACTGAGTGACAGCTGCCACCCCGAAATAGGTGTGATAATCTCCCTTCGTCCCACACTACGCATCACTGCCTTCGCCCGTCCGATGTAAATGCTAATGCGCCGAAAGCCATATAGTCTCTTCCCCCCACGCCTTGATTGCGACTGTCTGGTGGATTTCGGTTAGATCAGAGAACGTGTCATGTGGATGAACGGTCTATCCCGACCGTGCCATCCAACTCCTTATTGTCTGCTGGGCTACTGCAATGTGGCCAATGAGAGAGACTGCAGAGATCAAACATTTTGTGCGCCACAACATCGTCAAACTCGAGTCTGTCCTGATACTGGCGACGAGAAGATGTCAATGCACGATATCAAACCACGATATCAAAGAAACTTAACCCCATTACCAAAAATAGGGCCGAAATTACCTTCTCCGCTTAATCGCCTCTCCGCTTAATTGACCACTTTTTCCATGATCCCGAGGATGGGCGATTAAGCGGAGTCGACTGTATATCTTAAAATTAGCTATCATTACTAATACCTTTCCTTGCAAAATCGCTAAACAGGAAATCTGAAATGCCGTTATGTGAATAATCATTTACATAATCTCTTTATCTCTTTTACACATCATTATCTCCTTAAGGGGATGTGAAGGTCTTGAGATGACCGAATTACACTATTTCATTCAATTTTAAGGACTTCGAGATTTTAATGGATTTCAATACTTCAATATCTTATACATCGATTCCGCATAGTGGAATGACTGAAAACTAGCCATAAAACATCAAAATTTCCTTTGAAAGAGGCAGGGGTCCGCAAAATGTTGACAGAGATCTAAACCAGGGATGCCATTCACTTTTCGTAAAATTCTCTGAAACTTTTGCGGCTTTGCGGAAAATCATGTGGACTTGGTGTCTCTAATCAGAAACTTCTACTTTCAAAGAGCCAAATCATGTTTGATCCCTAAATAAGCCTATCTTAGAAATAAAGCTATCTCTTTAAAAAATGAAGACGCATAAATTACTTCATTATTATACGGTAGAGAAATCGAAAGCAAACTTGCCAACCCCTAATTATCATAAATCAGGCAGCTAATTAGGCTGTTTGAATAAAACTCATCACATAGTCTGATTCTTTCAATTAGTCATTCAAACATGTTCTTCGTCAGTATCAGAAATTGATTGTAAACACGAAGGCTAAGACAGGCTGCTTTATAATCTTGTTTCTCGAAGTGCTTGGGTTGAAATTTGATAAGTGAAAGCTTCATTTGGAAATCCCCTAGACACTACTAGCATGTCCTTAAAAGATTTTGCTGCTTAGATCTCTTGCTTTTCAATAAATATAATGATTCAGACTACCTCCGCAAATCAATGTAGATCTACGAGTTCTGCGAAGTAGACCAGCCTAACCCACACACCGCCCCAAGGAAGACGAGCAAGAGTGATGGGCTATTAGCCAGTTCTAGTGCTGCCGAAGCTAGGCTACAAGGCAATTTCCGCAAAAGAAAGTGTGCAGTGGAAAGCGTAATGCCGAATTTGTGAGCCTCATGGGGTTTCCATGCTGCAAACTGCAAATGAGTTTTCAAAACCAAAATAACTGCTTCCACGACAGTTCGGAATTTACGAAACGCGTTTACTGAGGCCAGAAGTGACCTTTCACTGATTTTATTCTGACTAGTCATACGCAGGAGGTACTGAAACGTCTATGTCTATTATGAATGCTGATCCATCTGCATGGCGGCCGTACCGAAACTTCCTATAAAAATTCGGATCTCGGGATTTTACTTCTTCCAAGAGTCATCATGGGTTCTCGGAAGGACCTCGGATGGCATTCTCGGAGCCGCCGATATTCTCAGAAGAGTGGCATCCCTGATTTTAGTTATTTTTCCACATTAATTCCGAATTTCATAGTGTTTGAATCAATAGATTTTTTATATGATTTTTTTTAAAGATGTTTGTAAGTTTGCAGTTTTTTCCCTTTAAGTGAAAGTTAAAAGCCATTTTGCCTGGGCCCCACTGAGGGGCAAAAGGTTAACTACCTTTGTTTCATTATTAAACTCTCCTTGTAAATGATAATCTAATTGCATATTATATTAGATCCACTAAATTACACTGGAATATCCATAGGAAAAAAACTACTGCTAAAAGTAGTTACAATTTCTCTGCTACTGATGATGACTTTAGTTTAGCTGCTGTATTTTCTGATGTAGAACTTGATGAGCCCTGAGTCGAATAAAGATGGGATGCTGGTATATCATTGCCCCATGCACACTCTTTGTTCTGTTTCCATGAAGAACTTTCATCACCGTAAATCTCCTGTCAAAAAATAGGAGGAAAGAAATGCTCTGATTATGTGGAAATGTTTGTGAAATCAGCCTCACAGAAAAAGATAGTGATAAGTTGAAATGGATTCCTCACAGTTTAATAAGCAGTTTTCAAACTCCTGACAGCTCCCATACAATTTTAAATTCTGTGCATAACATAATTATGATTTATTCTTTTGGAATAAATGAATCTTCAGTCAGATGAACACTATAGATAGATTAACACATCAACAATGTTGGTGAAAAAGTCTTATTAAAAATGGGATTGAGTGGAACTTTCTAACTGGCAAGAAAAGCCATATTTTTTGGTAAACATCACCTGCTTTCATTTTTGTTCTTGCACATGACTTTGAAATACTGTCCTAAGAAACAGCCCAGAATTTTTAATCCTTTCCACTCCAAGGATGGCAGAAGTTGATGCAAAAGTTCAAGTGACAAGATCAAGTTAAAGTCTCTGTTCAGTATTGAAGGCGCTTTGTCAACTCTCTTATAAATTTGTTTGTAAAAATGCCCCTTTTTCTCAGATCTGTTTTTCCGTTCCCTGAAAATTTTCTGCATTCTGCCATCTTAGGAACCCTTCCTCCCATGGTGCAAATCCCTAGTCCCCTATGGGCCCCTGGCAAAACCATGGGGCACAGCCTGATTTGCCCGTCTCTCAGGCAAAAACTTTTAAAGGCCAGACCTAAATATGATATGAGTCCATCATATTCAAAGGGTTAACAAAATGATACTAAAATCTGCACTTAAGCTAATTTGAGGAGTATAGTTAAAAATGTCAAGCAGACAATATGAAAAACATGTCTGTCTCCCTTCGTTTTGATGTATGGCATATGCAAAGAGAGGAAGGAGCGAGAAATGACAGAGAGGAAGACAGCACACTCTCAGATGAGAGTGACAAAAGCAATAAAACAAACCTTTTTCCAGACAGGCACTGTTGCCTTCACAGTGTCAATGGCATAATGCACTGCATCCAAGGACTCTTTCCTGTGTGCAGATGAAATGGCAATCACAATGCTTGCTTCCTTTACAGGCACAACCCTGCATCCAACATAGGAAGGAAAAAATATATCATCATAACTAAGTGCAAATTCAGTTATTCACACCACCTAACACAACATCAAATTAAGACCTAGGATGTGCCACTAACAAGAAAGAAAACTAAGGGAACTATATGAAGTTAGAATCCTGATCAGCTGATGCAGCTATATTGTATGTGATGCTTGTAACAGAAGACACTCACTTATCTGAATGAAAATACAGGCCAATGAAAATGACCTGCTGGTTAGCAAACTACTAGTATGCACATTAACAACAAAGCTGATGGTTTACAGAGATCTTGCATTGATCTGATCCAGTCTTACCATCAAGTTTTATTCATGGGTGTTCTGTAACTTACTGAGTAATCTTGCTGACAAACCAACCCACTAACAATAAACCTCAGATGAAAGTAACGCCTCCTTGATGAAAGTAGTAACAGTGAGAACAACAGACAAAAGCAGTATGCAAGAAACTCAATATAAAAAAAAACCAAACCATACAGAAGAGGTTTAGGCAGAGGCACCACCACCGTCAAAAACACAAAAAAACAGCGACCTCACCCTATTCTGTGGATGATGGCAATGTTATGTACATCCCACTGTTGTCTGATTGCAGCACAAACTTCTAACATCTTCCTTTTTGCCATTGGCATGTATGCTTCATATTCAAGTCTTAGAACCTGCTGCCCATCAAAGTTGTCTCTGGTAGTACCTAATGCAGGAAAAAAACAATTTTATCTGTTTCTGATAAAGTATTGACAGTGACAGTGGCAAATTTTCAGGGAACCGAAAAACAGATCTGAGAAAAAGGGGCATTTTCACAAACAAATTTATAAGAGAGTTGACAAAGCACCTTCAATACTGAACAGAGACTTTAACTTGATCTTGTCACTTGAACTTTTGCAATCAACTTCTGCCATCCTTGGAGTGGAAAGGATTAGGGAGATCAAAGATCGCAAGAGATAGCTTCTTATGAGCTTAAATCAGGAGGGCTCTCTGAGCTTCTTTCACTGTGCAATATAGTCCAAATTGAAGTCTATGAAAAAGTAATGGCATGTGTATTTCAATCATTTGGATGTTAGCATACCATAGGCGTGACAAATATTTTAAGGGGATTGAAAATAAAGACACAAAGTAAACGTCACAAATTAAACGTTACAGAAAACCTCATCTGGAAATCAGCATGCCTGCAAGAACATTTTTTAACCTGGGAAACTTCTCTGATCTCATTCAACAGACTCACCAATGAACAGGGAGACTGCTCCACATGATGGGGATGATACTTTATCAGAGATCTCCTCCACACTAAGCTTCTCCTCCACAACATCAACAAAGTCCATCATTAATATGTAAATAAGGCACAAACTGAGAAGAGAAACATAACTGCTTATTAACAAAGTGAGAGGTAGTTCTGTGTTTTAAACTCTTCTTGGCTTATTTCTTGGCTTATGAGCAATGAAGCTAAAGTGTGTATTGTTAGAGAAACCCTTAATTGCACCATACATAGTTCCCTTGCTATCCCTGCAAATTGAAGACAAAACCTAAATAAATTCATGAGGATGTGGAAAATATTTATGAATGAGCTCTGTTCACTAAAATGCCAAATTTCATCACCTGATGTGAGCATGATGTAAGATATTCAAGCTATGCGATCATTTCTTGAGGTGAGGTACTCAACAATTATACACTCAAACACATTTATAGCTAGAACCCTTAAAATACAAGATCAGGGCTATCATGAAGCATTGCCAAGTCCTAATATTTTTTCATATTTTAATATGCTTATTACTAAATGTGTCAAGCATTAATCAGAAAAACCTATCACCATATATTCCGGATTAAACTACAGGTTCTCTCACTTGTAATAATTCAAAACAGCCTTTCCACAAAAAGCCCCTCAGGGCTGAAAATACCAGTTTTCTTTCCCTCTGCTCTCTCCCTGCACAGGTATGCAATCAACAGTGCCACAGATGCCAAAATGATTGCTGCTCTACCTTATTTTCCATAATTCCAGCTATGGTTAATACAACACAGTATAGCTTTTCCTGTGAATTTCATACTGAATGTGTTTGAGCACATACACATTTTAAGGACTTACTTGGTATTCTTTGACTGTCAAGGAATTTAACCACCGCTGATTGGTGGAATCACAGCAATTTCGTCACCAGTGCTGAGACAGACCTCAGAGTCCACAGCCAAATACTCTTCATTCAAGGACAACACAACGTTGTTTGCTATAAGTCCAAGGCTGGTAGAAAAAAAGATGAGTCATGACATGTATAAATATAAGGTTTTTGTTGCTGTTCTGAGAGCTGAAATTTCTAGCTGTGAAGATGCTATCTCTGAACCGAAATGTTATTGGTGAGGACTTTATGGCATAGCACACAGCATCAATCTGAGTGGGTGAAAATGGAGAGTGAAGTCAACAGATCTCGACATGCTTAAATACTCTGTCATGCAGAATACTGTTGTACATATCTATAACATCCACAGTCATCAATCTGTGCTGAGAGTGAAACTGAGATAATTCATCATTGAGTTTGCTACTTTAGAGAGGATACAGTTATAATGTCCTTACACCAGTGGTCCCCACAATAAAGGGGGACTGGTGTGAAGATGCTGTCCAGCCACTTTGCAGCTTGAGTGGTGGGACTTTGGATGGATGATCTTGTGCTACGCCAAGGAGACATGACTTAACCAGGGAGAATAGCCTTATGGATTTTTGGTTTGCTGTAGAAACGTGGAATCCATCTGGGATATCCTAAAAACATGCATACAAGAACTGATTCTCTGCTTGTGACGTTAACAGGACACTTAAACCATTGAGCAAATCAAGTCCAACAGAATATATATATATATATATATATATATATATATATAAGTGCTGTGTTCTGTGACAAGGGAAACAGCCTTGAGGGGACAAAAGATTAGTCATTAGATCCTAAGCTTCCACAACATCGTTATCACTAGTGTGCACCAAATTTTTCTGATCAATTCTCATCTACAATATTACCTAAATTTTTCCATTGTCATTTCAGCTAGATTACGAATGCAGCATTGTGCATTATGCTTTACAGGCCTGAATCTGGCATCATGACCATCTCGATATCACACATTTTTCATTTTAGCTCTATAACTCATCAAACATCATTTTTAAATATGCCACTTCTCTCTGGTGGCATCTACTCATATCTATTCCTTTAAACATGAAAGATTCAAAGACCTGATATTAGCAATGCACTTATTTTATCTTTATGTCAAATGTACAGTTTGGTGAAAAACAGAAAAGTCAAAATGATGGCTCTATAATTAAACCTAAGCATTAAAGGAACAGGGATAGCTATCTGCTTCACAGCCTTAAAAATCCGCACTATTTTTTCACGTTTTCTTCGCCAGAGTGCTTCCGAGAAAATGCAGCTTGAAAGTCGGGATTTTCACACCGCGCGGGCTGCCATAACTGGTCGTCCGGTCAGCACGGGAATAAGGCGTGACATCATAAAGCGAGAGGCGAGCTAATAGTCGTTGTGCGAAGAGAATTATCCACATGCACTAACTTTCCTTGGTGTTAAATTTTATGCCTTTTTTTTTATATGTGATCATTAAGTCTGTTGTTGAAGACTGTGAACAAGTGCCTGCCGTTTATTGCAATGCTGTAATCTTAGAAAAAGCAGGATGAATATTGGATAAAAGAAGCATCTGTCTGAGCACTGAGTGAGTCGCTTTATTAATGTATGCATAGCCTATGTATGGTTGTCTGGGCCGTTTTCCCCCTTGTATTGTTTGATGAGCTCTCATTGGTCTACAGTTCTGACATTCTCCATCATTTGCCTGAGGGGCACATTAGGTTGTTAAGATGTTGCACAGCAGGATAGGATTTGATTGACAGCTAACTATTGTCTCAGACAGTGTTTTCTGCGCTTAGGGGCGGTGTTAGTTACATCACTAGTCATAAATCAGTGAACATGCGTCGAAGAGCCGGTCAAACAGCTGGCATATCGACGTGAAAATAGTTTGACACTCTTATGTTGGCCAGAGATGACCACGGGAATAATTTGGAGAATACTTGTGAAATCTTTGGAAAGAAAGAACTGGTCTCCACGATCATAGAGAAAAATGAAAAGGGCCATAGCAGTTAGCATGGATATGCCACGTTGAGCATAGCAACAGTTACGAGATGGGGAGTGGGAGGGAGGGGATAGATGGGTGGGCACAATTACAGGGTGAAGCAAAGACTTTACATTTACAATGTCTTTGGAGTTGAGAGAGAGAGAGAG
>JAWQUT010000054.1:1232477-1243335 GCA_033807755.1 Ellobium chinense
AGAGAGAGAGAGAGAGAGAGAGAGAGAGAGAGAGAGAGAGAGAGAGGGAATAGACGCAATAGAAAGTGAGAGCCTGAGTTGCTAAGGAAAAACAGCGAGAAGGCAGGTAGTGAACAGTGACTCAGGGGATAAAAGCATCTTGGCTTCTCTCTCTCTCTCTCTCTCTCTCTCTCTCTCTCTCTCTCTCTCTCTCTATTAGCGTCTATTTATTCTTTTTTGTTCTTACCCCGTGTTTTTTCCTAGATTCTTATTCCACCACCCTATTGCTCCTTGCCTTATCCACGCCTCCCCCCTCCCCCCTCTTTCTCTTCATCCCTGGAATTGTGCCCACCCAACCCATACTAGGATATACCTCATTCCCCTCACTGATAGTGAAGACCGATTGACCGATTCAATTTTTCAAAACTACAAAAGTTTTCATGGGTATTCTATAAAAATGATCCCGTGGTCATCTCTGACCAAAATAAGAATGTCAAAATAAATTTCACGTCGATGTGCCCCCTTTTTGATCTGCTCTTGTAAGCCTTTTGATTGATTTATGACTAGTGACACAACTAGTGCCGCTCCTAAGCACAGAAAGTTTGACTGTGGCGGCATCTAAATTATCTGAAAGTGCTCCTCAAGCAAANTGTGGCGGCATCTAAATTATCTGAAAGTGCTCCTTAAGCAAATAATAATTTTATATTGTCAGAGTCTTAGGCCAGAAAGCACTCACTAAACTACACAGCAGACAACAAAACAAAGGCAGTGCAAACATTAATAAATAGGGTCAGACAGATGTTCCTTTTTCTCAAATATTATTTTATTCTCCCTTTTCTAAGGTTACAGCACCGGGATCAAAGTCGGGCAGTTGTTCACACAGTTTAACAAAAGACTTTTCTCAACGATAAATGAAAAAAAGGCATACTATTTAGAGCCAACGAAAGTTATTGCATGTGGATAAGTTTCTTTGCATAATGACTACTAGCTTGCCTCTCGCTTTCTGACGTCAAGCCTTATTCCCGTGCTGACCACACGACCAGTCATGGCGGCCCGCAGGGTGTGAAAATCCCGACTTTCAAGCTGCGTTTTCTCAGGAGCGCTTGGGCGAAGGAAATGGGCAAGGGGTTGAAAAGTTATGAAAAAATACTATGGATTTTTTAGGCTGTGAAGCAAATAGCTTCTCCTGTCCCTTTAAAGAATTCCTTACTCTGGGTATTCTCTGACAATATATTTCAAAATGTGCTTTCCAGTGGTCTTGCTGGGTATCTCAAGCCTTGCTTGTTTATGACCCACAATCTCTCTGCTCTTGGCAAAGAAAAGAAGGTTTACCTGAAATCAGAAATGTGCAGTCAATTAATGAACTAATAGTCTAAAACTGATCACAAAACTGGGTAATGAAAGCAAGACTGCTAGCACAAACAAAATCATACACTTTAGACAATGGTACTGCAGGGACTTTAAGCATAAATGATTATTACGGCACTGTGCTGCAAAGACCGGGAACACAGTGTTGAAAATGAGCAGGCTTAAAGTTTAAACAGCAAAAGAGCTGTGTGTGGATTAAATCATATTCAAAACTTATAAATCCAGGAAGAAGATTTAGTCTTGTGATCAAAATATGTCACTGAGTCCTGTATCATTTATTATATTGTTCCCTGCCCTGAATAAAATTTGTTTAATGTTGAATACAAAGAGCCAGAAAAAGTTTTCTTTAAAAATATCACTGTCTGTTAGCATGCACCTTTCAGTTTCATCACTGCCTTTCATCATGAAACTGGAAAGTATGGATTTAAGAAAATAATCCTGGTGATCAGAACACTTGTTTCTAAATATCAGTGTGATGTCCCTTATCAAATGGTGCTGGCATCATCCTGACACTCTGCTACATTTACTGGCTGCAGTGACTAGACCTGGGAACTGCTACATAAAATGTGTGCAAAATTCATCACTGCGATTTTTGTTTGACCTGGTAGGAGTTCCGAAAGACTCACATCTGATGGTGATGCATCTGTCTCAACTGACATTGGGTTACACAACAGTTACAGAGTTAGCAACAGGATTAGGCTGACAGGGTTGTGGGAGGATTTCCATATGGCATATGTGGTAACTGGCGGAGTTCCACTTAGCGTGTGAGTCTTATTTTGGGATTCCTTCCGCTGAATTGAGCTTATGGGGCTATCTCCTGGGACAGGACCACTCTTGCATTAGATGCAGTTCATTTAGTCATTGGTTTAGCCACAAGATCGGTCCTATTCGGCTACTCTATGATTATTCCAAGCTTATACAGCTTGATCAACACTTGGAAAGTTAAATCAGACAAATCAATGGAGATGCTGAGTCTAGTGCAGTCTGTGCCTTGTTCAGTGTTTGGTCACTGCAGTGCTGTTAGTCTGGACAGATCATTGAAACTAATCATTAAGTAACCCACAGATCTTTCTTGCAATGCATGCGTACAATATACAGGGTTCTCGATGCCTAGCAAAAGACAAGCCAGAAAAGCTGACTCACTATGACTGGCATGAATGCTTTAGTCACGATCGATAGAATCTGCACCGACCCAGCAACAATGCAAAGAGCTACGACGTATAGATCTACTGCCACTCTCAGAACTAAAATCTCAACTTGTTCCCTTTTAATTTCTGCTCTTCTCCGCATCACTAACACAAGGCAGTACAAAATTGTCTTCTAATGAACTTTAACACTACCAACTTTACCTTCACAAGTTCACCCATGACATTTTACTCTTATGCCAGAGTTGCAAAGGTTTTTTTTTTTCGAGCAAGAGCCAAATCGCAAACAAAAAAAGCCAAAAAGGAGCCAAAGGAAATCTGAATAAAGCATACTGGGGTCAAATTTTGACATAAAACAAGAAATTTACCACAGACTGTTTATGTATAGGATATACGTGTCTATTATAATTATCATAAATCTTGCTACAATCTTTAAAGCGATATAATAAGAAATTACTGTCAAATGGAACTGTAGGTCGCTCTTTGAGTTTGAATTGTTTTCACTAGGCAATTATAACAGAAGCCCAAATCATTTGAAACAGCAATTTGAGAGAAGTAAAATTAACTTTTTGTATAGGGAATGTGTCAATTGTTACCTAAAATCTGTTGGAATCAAAAATAAACCAAAGAGCCAATATTATGTTCTTTGGAGGCCGAGGGCTTTTCAAAAGGCCATAAATTTGGTATGCGTCTGTGAAAGAGCTAAGTCTGGCAACTCTGGCTTACACCCTCATGCCAGATTTTACTGAGATGAAAAGGCCGATTTATATTTTATCATACAATGAGGACAAAAAGGCTCATTAAACATTATCGGTGGAAGATCGCAGTCACTGTTAGCATTACTGTGCTAACATTTCTCTCTAACTGCGCATGCTTGTACTCATAGCATTCTAAAATACTTGTAGCTATGTCCCTCGAAAGAAACGAAAAAGGCGATTCTATATCAGATAATATCTGCCTTGCGGACAAGATTCTTTATTTGTGTGTTGATTTGATTAATCCAGTTGTCTCAGACACCTTAAACTATTGTTTTTGTGCTTTCAAAAGTATCAATTTCAAGACACAGTTCTTCGCTCCCTTGGGTCATCATTCATTATTGCCATAATCACCGCTGCCAAATTGGCATAAACATCCCAAGGAAATCAAGATTTATTTCCCTTCCTACGTTACTGCGTTCACACCGGAAGTGTTTAGATAAGGGACAAACTTCAAGAAACGTAAACTTTCAAAATGCGTCAGCACCTCAGCGATTTTGATTAATAAACTACAAAGTTTTTTAGTTCAAAAGAGTCATTAATTAACATGACTATGATTATTTTTGAAATGTCTAAAGGACTAGCATACATTTTAAGGAAAGAGAAAGTCCCTTTGCCGTCATTGAATCAGCAGAGTCCGCGGTAAATGCAGAACGGAACTGAGAAGGATGGCTGGATGAAGGTAGTCGTGCCAAAAAGGTACCCAACCGCTAGCCGGCGGACCAAGAATATGACCCATCAAGGGTGGTTAATATGGCCTGGGAGGTTAAAATAGACAATAATGTCTTTCTTTTGTATGACACATTTACCCATTTTTTTAGTACGACTCTCATACTTTGATAACCTAAACTGACCGTGAGTCCGAAGAGGTTGGGCACCCGGCAAAATCATGTAAAGTGTAGATTTAGACTGTCTCCATATGTGTAGATTTAGACTGTCTCCATATGTGTTCTTTTCGGGGCTTTGGATTACCCCGGGTTAGGGACGAAATTAGGCCACGAAAAGCACATTTTTTGGGAGTGTCCTTAAGCCCATCTAGTAACATCCTTAAAGGTGTGCTCAGTTGATTGTGAATACAAAAGCAGTCACGGTGTACCATTATTGATTTATTCGGAGGTGTTATAATGACATGCATCCCCTTGCGATTATCTCAGTATGAGTTTTTGGTTTTTTTTGGCAATCATTCTGTGCCCGTTTGATTGGCTACACTTTGGAACCCTTTTTATCTCACGTAGGCCTATGCCAGAATAATGACTTTCAGTGAGCGGAGTACTTTTTTTTCCATGTTTGTGTGCAGCTGCAGACATTCTGTATTTTTAAACACAGTGATGGCATTCTTCTGTTACTTATATTATTAAAGTCACTAACCGTAAGAGTTGGCTGCAAGAGTAATTTGCAGCATTATTTTATCGTATAGGTTGGAAAACTTGTGACTGGAGGGCTCTTGTAAACTTGTGACTGCATGTACGACATGCACAGTGACCATAATAATCAGCTAAATCGTGACAGAGCTTGAGTAGTAACCAACTTCAACCATTTAGTAAGGCAAGTGGATAATAGTTGTTGCGGTCTTGATGTTGTGCAGCACTTTCTGCTTGTTGTTTGTGCCATATTTGCCGCGGCAATATTGTTGTGCAGGTGGATAATGGGACCACAGATTACAAGACATGTATACGGTCTAATTGAGATCAAAGCTCTTTCCGTTACTGGTGCCAGCAGTGTTTTCTCCAGACCGCAGTCGCCCTTTAAATTTCAAAAAGTCTCTCCCTCCCACCAACCCCGTAGATGCACAGAGCACTTGCCGATCTCTAATTCTTTCCTGTACTAGAGTTTGCATTGTTATGACAAGGAGGGAATGTTTCCTCTGAGTCATTTGACCTGGAGAAAACACTGTGTCAGACCTTGGTATGTGGTCATTACTTCTTGATATCATGTGTTATATTGTTACGAGTATCATTGTTGTTGCTGCCTTTGTCTTGGCCATTTTAATTGTGTCGTACCTTTTCTGTACATGTTGATTCTGGTTCGTAATGTACATAAAAAGATAAAACCCTGAAATATGATCTTGGGTAGGGTTGCAGTGCATACCTTTTCACTTTCTTTGTCCAAATATTTTGTCTCCATACTTCTTTTTTTGAGACACATTGTTGTAAAATTGCTCCTCCGTAAAGAGATAAACCAATGCCATAAATGGATAAAATAGAGATGTATATACCTGTAATGTCAGAAACAGATATATTTAAAGATTTAAAGTTGTCCAAATGCTAAAACACTGACAGCAACAACAGGTGTTCGGTATTTTCATATTTAAAATGCAAGTATATTGTATCAGGGTAACTATAGTCTACAATTTCAGGAGTGAAGTTGATGAGCCCTCGTAAACCATGAAATGTGGGTACTGATTTGTAATAGGGTAGGCTTTGCTTCAAGAGCCAGACTGATTCAGGGGAAACAAAAACGGGCATTGAAATGCGACCTTTTGTCTATCCCAGTGCATACTTATTCACTATTCTCAGGAGGAAATATGACTGTATCGATCAGTTTACAAAACTATATTGATAAGTTGTGGAACTTGCTGTTAGCGAAATCGATTAGTCCGTGTCAGTCTTAATGAGTTTGTAATGTTTAGGATTGTAACATATTTCCTAGGCTTCTATAACAGGAGTAGTTTGGATTGCCCTGAATCATACTCTCAAAATTGCTCTAATCTGGACGGTTAATTATATTTTATATATATCTTGCTCTTGTTCCATGGCGATGGGTAGCCTACATGAAATTTTTAAAAAATCATGTCCAGTATGTGGTGAAATCTGCTGATAAAAAGCTATACAAATTTCGTGATAGGGAGACATTGTTTTACTGAGTTCTCAGAGCGTCTCAGGATTCGTCTGAATGAGAAGATATTTGAAGTACATGAATTGGTCGCCTGAGAACACTCGGATAGTTGTCCTTCGTGCGAATCTGGTACCATTGTATATAGAGAAGCATTATTTTCTTTTGCTCAAACTTGATGAAATGTCTGTACAGTTAGATGAAACTGAACTTTTCTATGGTACCTAAATTTGCACTTGAGTGGTTCTCTTGATGCTAAAATTATGGACGAGTTTGACACCCTTTTATTTCTGATTTGCCAGCATGTTAATGTTTTTGAATACAGACATGATTATTCTATGAAAACAATGGCGTTAGCTTACAGCATCCGGAATTTTCAAACTCTTAAAGGGCTAGTGCACACACAGATTCCATCTATCCAATCAGTGGAATCACGAAAATTGTCGAATCGGACCAAACCAAATTCATATCTCGCGTTTCATACTGGAGCTTTTTTATTGAGGCACTCATATTCTTTACCAGAACTCAAAATTTATGTAAGTTTCAGTATGTCAGGAAAGTCACCACATACAATGATATTGGGAACTGTGCGTAAGTCTCATGACGTCAGATGCGTTCTCAAGTGCATTTGCTCCACTGAGATGTAAATTGGAGAGGCAATGCTTACGAAGATTGCTTTCTGTAGCAACAAAACTTTTCGAATGTGTATTCCCAAGTTACCTGTATGTAAGATGATATTCTAACCACCGAAGGCGAGATGGGCTGAAAGCATAAAGCCAATTTCATTTTGTTTTTTCCTCGGCACGGTATGCCAAACAAGCATGTCATGAGGAGCTGAGGGTCAAGAAAGCATAGCTGTCTCCTTACAATGACGCAGTATTACGGAGTAATAAACCAAAATAAATTCGGACCATAAGGAAACAAAAGAAGCTCGCTGTATTTGCAGATTTCTTCGTGGTACAAATTATACAGATGTACAAATGCTTTGTGGTTAATGAAAACAGTATGATTAAGTTTGTTATCAACGTTGAGCAATGTTGAATTTGTATACATTAAGCCTTTCTCGAACTCCTGGGATACAAGTCTTTTATCTTCGCATTTTACTACAAATCTTCTATTGATCTTCCTTGATCGGATCTGAGCGCCTGTGGGCCATCTTTGGAAAATAACTTTGTTGCAGCATCAAAAGCGTGCACATTTATTTCATTCGGCACTGGTTTTATTTTTGGAGGATCGCAGAACTGTGCACTGTTCTGAGAAACCAAAATAATGCAGGATAAAAAGGTTTGTTTGGTAACAGTGTTCACTATCCAGTGTTGGCCAACTGGACGGATCACTGAAGAACTTCCCTTACCCATAGAGAAATTTCGGAGGGTTGAGGGTGTCAGCAGTGATATTTTAAATTTCCTCTTCTCCGTCCTCTTTTCCAAAGAAAAAAAGAAGTGGTCGAAGTGCTCGCCCACCAGTTTCTCAGCCTGTCTAATTTGCCAGGGATGACTTGGTCATATCAGTTTTGATGCGACCATTTACAATAGAAAGGATATTGCAGCTCACATCTGAAAGGATAACTGCGTTTTGCTAACGAACTAAGTCTTTACACCTCTAGAACATTGAATCTTCACGTTTGTTATCTGTGCTTGGCTCCGGTTGGTATCAGTATGGAATCATCTCAAATTGTTCACGATTGTTTGAATGTTCGAATGCGATCAAGTAATGAATCTTCATTAACCATATTGTTGATGCTTAGCATCATTGCTCTAGAGAGACAGTATGTTATGATGATAACATGGACGCAGTGCAGCATTTTGCATCGTATACTACACCTGCGAATATCTCTTCAAGATTCTTATCCTAGATATTAATACAGTACTTCTATCTGCCGATCGTTTACAGTCTGGGGCACAGTTGACATTGCTCTGGCTTACCACTGTGTTTCTGGTGAGGCCCTTAGAACCGAGTCTTTAAACTTGCACAGCGAGCATAAAGGTGAAGTTGTCTTTACCATTAGGCGCAATCATTTACGAGGTTTCTGCCCTTCGATCGGTTTGTTGTTGATTTTGCAAGCTTGATTGAGCGCCGTCAAGCTTTGAACACGGTTACTGAAAGCTCGCATGGTACGGCGACTTCGGTGCTATTGAAATCGACTTAACTGCCCCACGGAAATGGAGCCTTCATTAATCACCCCTTCATCCCCTAGACGCCAGCCACTGAATTGGGGGGTAGGTCTAGTAAAATATATACTACATAACTGAAAGCCTGACTATGCCTTTTCAGTCTGTGCTGTTTCAGCAGCATTTAGAGATACTATGGATGAATATCTCGTGAATTTAACTTTATGGGCGAACATTTCAAACCTCTTCTTTGAAAAAAAAAAGAAGGATGTCTTCATTAACGGCCATGAAAACTGGTCTAATATGAGCCGGCACTAACCTGATAAAGTTGAATGGATAATAATAAAGGATATAGTAAAAAACATCTCAAGATGTCAAATGCTGATACTAGTTCCAGAGCCTACTGAGTTCTCTGTAGCGTTTCTGGTAACTTCACTGCACGCAGTTTAAAATTAAAAATATAGACTATCATAATGCATAGACTACACATTGTGAAAAAGGCTGTACGTTCAGGGTGTGTTTTATGTGACAGTGCGAACCGCTCACACGGAATATACCACCATTATTGCAAATTTAGAAATCTATAGTACATGTACATGTTTATATTTCTCAAAATTAAATGGGAATATTTTTGTAATGGAAAAATGAAATGAAAGTCCGAGTGTGTGAAAACTCATTGTCTGCATGTGTGTTCAAGAGTGAACATGTTTTGTTTTGTTTAGTTTCTTGTAAATCTTACGATATATGCTCGAAAAAAAAAACAACAAAAATCAGTACCCGTATGTAGCATGAGACATTTAAATAACACGACTTAAATCATCGATTACAATCGCCGCAGTCGCAGTCGATCAGTTCGTTCGCAAGACTTTGTTCTCAATCGCCGTTGGCGCTCAATAGCCGTGGTCAAGCTTGACCTGTGCACCAAGCCTGCTTATATCATTTCTATAGGGGCCTGCTTTCACTTTGTGTTACATTAAACCTGAGTCGCTTAAAACTGAACTAGAGCTCTTTGAGCCAAGCACCGCGACAGACACCCGAAATGTGACGGTTATGCACCTTCCAAGTCTCTAAGCACATCTCATCGCACCCAAGTTTGACATCATCGTCCGCGGCTGTCACTCATTGGCTAACACCAGCTGGTCGCAGGATGTCGGGAAGCACTGGGGTAACGGGAAAATTAGTAGCTTGTACTGTTAGGACAGCCCCATGTTGTCCAGCAAGTGACATATAAATAATATTATTTTTTAGCTGCGCACGTCAGTTCTTCTATTTCTGTGGTAATTGCAACGGAAAACTCTAGTGGTGCATGACACGATTTCATGTTTCGTGTTCCTAGTTGGACAATAAAGGTAATTTTCAGAGTCATTTGTACTACAGTCAAACAACAAAAGTCAGTGGCGTGGACAGGAAACCTTCTTGCTTGAAGAACAAGGCAACATATCTCCAGAGGAAGATACCCCCAGCCTACCAAAGGGGGGAGGGGTGGGGGAGGGGAGAAGGAGAGAATCGGAGTTACTGTGGCTTTGATCGTTTGAGGTGGGACAAACAACACACTGCGTATTGAGTGAAGATCCAGCTAGTTTTATTCTTGACCCATCTCATGAAAGGTATGAGCCAAAGTGATATTGATATACAGTATAGAGGCCATTCTTGGGTTTTTCTTGAATCAGGATGGACAGTCCCACCGTTGCGCAGAATGAGTCACACCACCGCAGACAACAGATTAAAAATGTTAGTCTCTTGAATTTGTAAACTGAATCCGAAGTCTTAGGTCTTCAATTCACGGTGTATGGGAATGGCCGTCTGCGCAGAACAGTGATGGGGAGGGATGGGGGTGGGTATTGGGCCGCGCGTCTCGTACATTTACTGAAAGTGATGCGCCAGGTCTGCCTCTCCTTTTCAGATGTAGTGATTGCATAAAATGTTTATTATAATAAAAATTACTTTTTTGCACCGTCTCATTCAGTTAGCATTAGATTTTGGACGTCGTTACTTTCCATCACTGTTGCTGCTCCTACTCTTACTACTGGTACTATTACTGCTATTTCTACTGCTACTACCTACTCCTGTGCCACTACTACTTGTCATCCCCAAGACAGCGTAAGGCCGACACAAGGCTTTCCCAGGACCCTGTGGAGCGCCGTCCACTCAGCGGAATTTCATTTTTCAGTTATTTTGTTCGAGCTCACTTAAAACTGTTCTTTTGCATGTTTGCCTTTGTCTTCCCCGTACTTCCCGCCTTTCTTTCCCCTTGTGGGTTCCAGACAAGTATATCCAAGATATTTGTTGAAGGCTTCTATTTGCAAAGATCTAAAATTTCAGGAGGACTGTTTTTGTCAGTCTCCATGATTCAGATCCATACAGGACTGCTTTGACATTTGAGTTAAAATAGTGATTTTTGAGTTCAGGAAAGAAGTTAAGGACCCCCAAACAAGGCTCAGGCTGTGGAAGGCAGTTGCGTGGCTTGTTGGTACTTGCTCGAGAATGTTCACCAGTTCCTCCATCCTTTGATAACGATATTTCCATTACTTTGAACAACTGTATATAGAAGTCTGGGTCACTGAAGACACTATCGTAAAATGACTGTAGAGGAATTAGTTGAATAACTCAAATAGGCAAATCATGTGTCACGCCTTATAGTTCGTCCTGTAAAATCGAAAGTGCCACT
>JAWQUT010000054.1:1250787-1266519 GCA_033807755.1 Ellobium chinense
ACATACATACATACATACATACATACATACATACATACATACATACATACATACGTACATACACTTCCTTTTCACCTCCTTAGCATTGATCAGTATATTTCTGCAGCCGTTGTGTCGACAAGCCCTTTAACCTGTGACAGGTTCTCTCACCACAGCTATTTTGGATGAATTTACTTCTTCATCAGTTTTTCACAGGCTAAATCACCGTTCTTGAAAGTCCACATCAACACCTGAAGCTGTAAGTTCTCCTTCTTATACTATACAGAACGTTTACTGCTTAGAATAAATTCACCTTTTGGGCAGTTTTCCTTCAATACTGATGTAAATTGACTAGATTAACCGTGGGGCAAGTGGCTTTAGCGCCTGGCCGGCTTGTAGGATTAACCCGTCGATCAGCATCAACCGTCTTGCACTCCTCTGGGTTACTAGTTATGTGAAAACAACCTTCTATTCCATATTCGTTTGTACAGTTCATAGATGTCCCTCCAGGCCATGCGTTAGTCAGGTATCGGGAGGAATAGTAAAAATGCCATTTTTTGAAGATTTATTCCGTGTCAAAAATATTCCCCTTTGGTTAAAGCACAATGCTGTTTACTTTCACAGACTATTTCATTAACCCTAGCAAATTAGGCTGAAAAAATTGACTTCAAGGTCTATATTTCATTTCTGCCTAGGTTCAGCTTCTGTTTTTCGCATTTGCGAAAAGCAGAGGATCTCTGATAAGTTTAGGAGTCGTCAGATGCAAACTGTCGCTAGTGTGCTAGTACTCATTCTTGCCCTTCCCTTACAGCAAGAGCACATAATTTTCTAGAGGAGTGCTGTTTGTTATAGGATTAAATTACGACAGGGAATGCGTGGAATCACTCAAGTCTAAGATTAAGTTCTCTGCCAAAGCAACTGGAAAAGACTTCAGAAATCTCTGTGGATATAAAAATATCATACCATCAAACATTGTAATAGCTGTCAGCTCTCTCCATTATACCACAATCGAAGAGATCTGACATTTTGTAACCTAAGAAATGGCGTCATCAGTCTATATATTCTATAGTAACGAGATAGATCGTGGTAGTTGTACTCAGTTTCTTCATTCGGTGAATAGCTTTAACCATTTCCACCATTTAAATAAAGATTTCCGTTATGAAAATGCCTTGCCCAATTCAGCTAGCAGAGCGTTTGGATCAGCAAATTTTAATTCCCAAGAGGGAAATGTATAGATTTGTCAGGAAAATTTCCGTAATGGAAGGTATCCAGTGGTAAAGAGCAGGTAGGTCGCATTAGCAAATGACAGAGTTAGGATGCGTTACCACACTAACACGATCGGATTGTGAAATAGGACATGACGTAAACAAATGTTTGTTAGCACTAATGATCCTTGATACTAACCGCAGACAGCTGATATCTGTGATGTTGTGAAAAGAAAATGGGTTATTTGTCCAATTGAGAAGAAATCACAGTTGCAACTCACTGTTGCTGTTGCAGGCGATTATTCTGAAATAATCTCTTTTAGGGTTAAAGCATAGACTATGCTCAGGTAATATATGCAGTTTAAAGTCAGATTTTATTTATCAGATTTTATTTAGTTTAAGTTTAACGGAAGGATACAGCATTACTAAGTAGTAAGGAAGAGTTGTAGGTGTCTGCTTATAGAATAAAAACAGTTGCAAAAGGGAATAAACATAATTGCTTTGGCTCATTGAACAATCAATGTGCGTTTACATTATAGTCACCTGAATGAGCGAGTGTCGATTTCGGATCCTGTGGTTCAGTTTGCTTAGGTGTCATGCGAAGATTCTCGAACTTTCAAGTCTATAATTGGTTCAGGATTTCTTGATGTCACAGCAAAGTAAATTAAACTTCGACCACTTACTACAACGCCAAGAATTGTTCATTCAGATTTACACTATGGAGGTCACTCTTGCCCTTAGCGTACATATTTGATGTGCAGTCGCATTAGCAAACAAAATGACTGCTTGACGAAGCCAAACTATCGGAAGATGAAAACGACGCAATCAATATTATGCAAGCATGGCAAGGAGTTATAAAAGAATTCTCTTAAACAGAGCTGCTGGATGGGCAGTCTTAGCCGGTAGTTGTTTCCTCATGTTTAAGTAGATTATACATATTTACATACTTTATACAGGGAAGGTGTATCGAATATCAGTGAAAACTTGGTTTTGTTAACCACATCAGCCGGTGCTGTCCTATCTACAAGTATTGTTTGAGTTGCAGGTTCAATTGGCGGATGCATTAATCAGGTTTTTCTTTAATCCTCGGAGCCCAGTTTTATTAATACCTTCTTTGGATTCTGACCGAGAGTCATTCACAATGTGCTTCAGGTGAGTATCAGAGCTCGTCATTGGTGAATTCGTGAATAGACCCCTCCCACTATCGAATAGACATAATATCTTCTTAAGCCGGGTGCCGACGATTTTTCAGAATCAGGTATTTAAAATGGAATTTAGTAAATTGTGAAGTGTTGCATCATGGCGGTTAAACAAGCGGTCACTGTATACTGTCTCAGTCCACGTTCGCCCAAGTCATTCTTTGAGATTTTGAGAAATTTAGCGCAAAGCAAAACAGTGAGGCAAATGTTGTTTAACTAGTAAAATTGGGATACAGTAATGAGTCAAAACACTACAGTTGTTTTAAAAGACAAAGAAGATAACTGGAAGATTATAGTGATATAAACAACTCAGATCATCAAATAACTGAGTTTGGCGAGTGTATAATGAGCACGACGACATACGAAATGCCAAAACGTGGGCAAAAGAGATATCAGACATCCAAAGGCATACGCAGGTACTCAAGGGGATAATTTTCTCCCTTTGAGCAAGAGAACTGTGCATTTTCTTTGCTGGCAATAGCAAAGCAGTTTATAATTTACTGTTATTTAACACTAAGGGCTCTTCCAGTCTATATGAGCTTTATTGATGTTGGGCTTGCCGAAGCCGTTGCTGTATTTTATTTGCCTGATCCAGATCAACTAATGCATCTTCCCCCCGATTAATTCCACATAGACTAGTCTAGGTCTTCTTTCACTGAGTCATTTTCAGTTTGTTACATGGAGATGACAGCAATATTTCACTCTCGAGTTTTGCTGCTTAGCAGAACTTTTGAGGAGTAACTTTGTGTGTAAACTGATGGAGATTGAAAATAGTTTGAGCCTAAGTGCCAAAATTGACAGAGTATGTAGAGATATTTACCAAGAGTATCAGTATTCAGTGATGTCTCTGATGTCTGTAAGAACTGAAAAGTTAAGGACATCTGACCATTTTCACACCAGTGAGGTCGAATTTGTCTGATGAAGACTTTACATTAGAGGAAGTCTGAAGATATCTATTTTTTTTTTTTATTTCTGTGCCCTATATAACTAGTCAGATGACAGAATGAAACCTTTGTTTAATTTAACATCTTCGGTTTACGCTTTGGATGACACAGTGAAAGCTTTTTAAATCTGACATCTTCGATTTACGCTTTTCCAGCAATGTAGCTGATTCATGCTAGATATCTTTCTATTCCTTCCTATATGTTAGTCAGTTTCATTCGCTTTGTGTTTGCTCGTAATTTACACGAACACTATCATTCACTCCAGCCTGACTGTGGCTTATTGTTAATTGTGGAGATCCATATGACCGAGTTGAATAAAGTAAAAGCTGACACTGTGAGCTGACACGAGTATATACAGTCGATGCCAAGTGCTTACAGTTTACTTAATCGGATATACCACTTCATCGCAACAATTTTTTTAAAATTTCAAATAACAAATTATTGTATTTTCATATAAAAATCACTGGTAAGCTCTTAAACTTTCTTTTTTCTTGCTATCGAGGAGTTTCAATTAAGCGGAGTCGACGGTGGTGCGATAGCTAGACGGATTTAACTATGACTAGTTTTCCTGGGCTATCGGCGGCTGAACAGGCAAGGCATCGGGAAAACATTCAGTACATTGTAAATTAATGAAGACCTTTGTTTCGAAAGCTTTCAGTGACTACCGAGCAAGAAAGGGGAGGAAGAATTGTAACAAAGAGGGTTAATGCAGAGCGAATCAGTCACTTGGCTGAAGCTGTAAACTGCGTGTGGGCATTATGGTTAATATTAATAGCATACATCTGGGTGTGTATCTGTCAACGGAATTGTCTTCCACTGCTTTTTTGAGGTTTGTATTATTCCGTAAATGTCACACCAGCAAGTCAATCTCCTTATCAAAAAGACAGATGACTTGTTGGCCGCGTCTTTTGCATTGTTGAAAGTTGTTACGTTCTTGATGTTTGGTAAGATGATGTTTGACTTTAAATCTATTGTTGAAGATGCAACCTGTCAGTCTCGCTGGATGAAAGAAATAAGCATAATCTCTGTCCTGCAAAAGATAATTTCTCGGCCGATTGAGTTATTATTAGTGGCAATGCCAGACGTTTTTGTCATTTCAGCCGAATGAAGGAAATATTTTAAGCATATCAACATATCGATACATCAGACTGATATAATGTTTTGTTTTAAAAAACAAACATCTGTGTCTTCAGTGTCTTATCCGATTGGGATGTTTATATTATGCTGAGATATCTCATCAAACGAGAGCAGAGTAATCTCAGTAATGGTTGGTTCTCATTTTTCTGAGAATGATCACAGGTTGCACAAACAGGCACCTTTAACGTGAGAGATGACTACATACAATTCGAGATACATTACGGTCTGCTGTGCTCCTTATTTCTTCTCTTTACTCTTTAAAAGTGAGGTGCATATTCTGAACAGCAAGCTAGCGGCCTGCCTCATTAATCAGGTATGAAGCTTTGTGAAGTTTTTCTTGGAATATGTGGTGTCTGCCGCGGGACCTGTTTAATAATTAAAACAAAAAATGGAGATACATGGTATATGGGTAAAGAAAGATGTCGTATTGTATTATCATAGACGCTGAAACACCAAGCCGGCCGGTGAGAAAAGAAAGGAAAAGGTTGGAAGTCGTGGGGAAAGAAGAAAAATCCAGCTAATTATTAATACAGACCATAGCCTGGCACGTCTTGCGTGTAAGGTTGTAAACCACAGATTAGATCACATTTATAGGTACAGCGGAATCTCATATTAATAAGTATACCCTGATTTCAGTACAAATTTCATATGGTTACAGACCTGTAATAGGGTTGGACCCTTTTTTCCTCTTTGGACTATATTAACATTTTGAGCTGCCCTCTGAACCCAAAGTTTTAGCTTTCACCCAGACCCATACCAGATTGAAGCTCATTATGTGGCCCAAATTTTAAGACTTACCCAACCCTAGCAAGCCCATTGAAATTTTGAGCTTGGTTGCTATTTGTAAACAGAGCCTACATTTTTCACTGGTCAATGCCAAACCCCTCCTCTTCCGCCTGAGCACACCATTGACCTGGCAGTTCCAGCCCAGGGCTAAATAGTGCCTGGTAAAATAAAGTAAAATGGACACAGATTCCCATGATATCAACATTTCCCCCCTGGAGCCCTTATTACTGGAAGCAAGGCATGCCAAAAGAGGGAAAAGGGGAGATGAAATACATCCCCTAAGTTGTAGGACTCAAAAGTGAAAGTACAATTACAGGCCTGTAACCATATGCAAGGATTCCTTAGCAAAAAATATCATTGTATAGGTGATTTAAAATAAGTACACTTTTTCAGTACACTATAGACAAATTTTATAAAGAGGTTCTGCCGTATTTATAACATCTCGCTGAGAATTTTTAAGTCGGTCCTGATGACATAGATGTATCGAAATTAATTTATGGAAATATTTTATAAGGAGTGAAGGTCTCATTCAGCAACTGATGTAGATATAATTATTTGTGATTCCGTTCTTCTAAAATCCCATTTTAGTGGCATACGATGGTGTACGTGGACATGGCTTTATATAAACATAACAGAAGGTTCAGTGCTCGATCATAGCCATAATCCAGCCTGTATCATCGTGACGGCTGTGCGTGCCGATTGATTGGTATTTGGAGACTGCAGGTGGCAGAGTGGTCTCGGTCGTGTCAAGAAGTTTGAGTAAATCCACATCACTATGTTCGTAAACTCATTTCTTGATAAGACTACAGTGATAATTTTAGAACAACCGCATGTACATTATAACTTTTATTTTGTGTTCTTTGGGCTTTGAATTTGAGGCTCAGAGAATGATTGTAAACATTAGACTAGGTTTCCTGTAACTGAAACATTAATTTTTTTTTTTGGTAAATGTGACTGAAATCCTAGACTGAAAAGAAGAATCTTTAGATAAGGAAATTGGGCTCGTTAATGGCCTCAAGTATAAATGACGTGATACGAAAGACAAATTTTTACTTGCCAAGAAATATTCTTATCAGGATGTGAGCTGATCTATAGGTTATGTACAGCTATGCGTTGTCCTCTGAAAAACATTACTTTCCTGGAATGTTACTAAGTCTTAGTGAGTGTTCAGACGCCCTCAGCGAGCAGCACACTGACAGATTCCCTTGCGTGAATCTGACTTTCGGTGAGTATGCAGTCGTTACACAATCGACTTGTTACAATGCTACGGTTGGAAAGATACGACAGGCTTGATTCCCATTTTCACACACCTCTGTCTGTGATGTTCACATTTCCTGATATTATGCTCTATTGTAGAGAAGGCTTCTTTTTCTACGTCTTGCCGCTTATTATGATCTTGTTTGTGTCCAATTTTAACATTCCACTTGTGTTTCCAATTTGTGTTGCCCCGAACTTTCTTATCTCTCATTGCCACTTCTCATTGTACCATTTGTCTACCACTATCACATAGTCCATTTCTCTGTCTCTAAGTTCCACATATTTTTTTCCCACCAATGCCCCTTTTTCACACTTTCAGTTTCTCATAATTTTTCACGATTTCCAGTCTGTTCCCTTGATCACACATTCCTTTTTTTTTCGGTTGGTCCCCGGGGCTGCCTTTTATCCTGCATTTTCCCGGTCATCCATGCTTCATTGGCCGGGTCATGGAGTTTTAAGTTATCGACATCAAATGATTATTCCAGTGATTATGGAATGTATAAAGTAAAAAAGACAAAGCGCCAGTCGATTTAAAATATCGATGTATTCATGTACGTGGTTGAAGATTTTTAGCTGTGATGTCTCACGCTGACGTGCATTAAACACGCTTGTAAATAGTGTAAATTTATATAAAAGCCCGGACGTTCTATTTGTTCAGAGTTGGGTTTGAGTTATGCAACTCAGAAAAGTAGCTTTAGGATTTGTAGAAAGCGCTTAATTTATATGCGAAAGCTCACCAGACACTAGAGTGTGTGTGCGATTTCGTTATCATAACGCAGGACATGTAAAACGCCAAATTTACTTGAACCGACTGTTTAATTTGTTTTGATGTGATATTATATTAGCAGAGGTGTATCATGTAGAAATGTCAGTCTATTGAATCATTATCTTTTTTTCTGTCGATTTCTGGGAATTATTTTTACTCGTATGTGCCGACAGAAGCTCCTGTCTTCTGGTAAAGCAAATTAAATCAGACTTTTTCGAGGCAGCTTTATGAAAAGATGTGCCATTGAGTGTCTTCATTTTCAATAAGCTCCTGTTGTCCGGAGAAATCAACAGGATTTTCCTTTCTTTTTTTTTTGACACATTCTTTGTGAGCACCGTGTATTTACATCAAAATGTGTAAAACGTGTTTGATTTGAAAATCACACTTTGTCGCAGATATTTGGGTTGATCCTATTTCTCTCGCTCGCTGATCCGTGGACATTTTGATGCACAAGCTTTACCTTTGTGATCCTGTTGAGTTCAAACAGACGCGCTGCATGTGTTTAAAATGCGAAAACCCATTGGAGAATTATGGTACATATATATAGCACGTCTTGATATTTTATTTCTAGACCTTACCTTGCAAAAAACTAAGAAGTTAATGCCAGGCACGGGTGAAAGGAGGCGAGGGAGAGAGGTGGTGTTGTTTTTTTTTTTTTCAGTTTCTGTGTTGATAATCAATATTCATCGTATAAGTTTAGCGGTTTTTGCTTGTTTTCCATTGTGTTGTATAATAAAGTGGAATTAGTGTCTTGAAACTTTCAACCAGTTTTTTTTTTTATTGTTTTGTTCTGTCATGTGCACAAGATGATTATCTTGTCCATGTGCCTTCTAAATGACTTTGGAACAACACTGAATGTAAAGCAGCATTGCCGGATTATGTGTCAGCGAGGGTTGTCGCAAATGCCACCAGTGAGAGTTCTCTTACAATGGATATTTATATGTTGAAGATTAAAGAGACAGTTGTTCGATCTCCAGTGAATGAGCTCACTTTTTCAGAGGTGTGTCCAGGAAGCATGAGAATTGCGTACTTAATTTACATCGACTATTGCTGAAATGCAGACACAGAACCTGTTTAGACAGTAGTGAGCAGAAAATTACTTATTTTTAGTCTTTTCTACATATATTATGCCCCGAGAAGTTCTTAGCAGTATTCTATTTCATAATAGACTCTTTCTAGTCCCTTTCTTCGCCTCCGCTTTATGGAATAGCAAATATAGGGGTTTAGGGTAGTCTCTATGTGATAATAACAAGAAAAGCTGTTCAATCCCGTAACCTCTTTATTGGAATGGACTGTTAAAGCATTTTTGATAGCCTCCGTACGGTAAGGGAATGGACTGTAATGAAAATGTATTTCTCGGTAGCCTTTGCGAAGATCTTTCATAGAGCCTCACGTCCACGTCATACATCGTGGAAAAAGCAAAGCCGTCTCTCCCAGCCCTCCAGCGGTCAGTTTTAAACAACCCTGACCAGTACCAATGTATAATAATAATATCGAATTTACCAGTGGCCAGTCATGAGCCTTTTCCCCCTATATATGTTTAAGGCAGGCTGTTATGGTGTGTGGTGAGGCGAGGTCAACCAGACAGAACACGGAACTCGGAACCTTTTGTCGCAGTATATTATGCACCCAGCAATGTCCCAAGTACCCACCGGCTTTTCTTTAAGCTATACCACAGTCGTCATGCCATATCACCAAACAAACAGAAACGCTTAGTTTTGCTCTTATATTAGCCATTGTTCCACTGTTGGCGCCTATGCCCAGTGCGAACAATGGAGGGGTCTCCTTTTTGGCCTTACCTAAGATCCATGTGAAGCCAAGATCCTTATGAGGCGTGAAATCCGAAGCTTGAAAGCTCATGCTGGCAGCAGGACCGTGGCTGTAACCCGTCGCACGCCCCACCCTTGTGAAGTGTGTGGAGGCTGTCGAGTTCATTCGAGTTGTGAACACATTTAGAAAAAAAAATGCTTAGAATTCATCGGATAAGAAGCATCGCCAGGCTTCCGAAGGTTTTGTTGTTTTTGTTGGTTTTTTTTTCTGGAGAGGGGCGAGCATAATTCAGGGGCTGTATTTACGCTCCTGTCTGCTGGCCTGACGGTCTTTGAAGAGTGACGAAAAGGTGACTACCACAGTTGTCACTAATGATGATTTAATGGACACGTTAAGTGGAACCAAGGTTTACAGGACAGTCGACTGTAATAATGGTCAGTCTGATCACTGGGACTATTTTATTAGTAGAACAGTGAATAACATGTTTGAAGGCGACCAGTTATACCACTGTTATTATTGAACCAGGGTGCTCTAGGGACTGCCGTGAATTAATGGCCTTGAAGTGGCGAAACCCTGGCAGGAAGTCGGAGACAGCTTATAGGTTACGTTTGTGGTAGCGCTAAGGACAAGTCTTAGAGTATAATATGGGCACTTACTGTTATGTAACAGGTGACCTTGGAATCCTCCTGACGACCTATTATTGGTTACATGGGTCAAAGTTTCGAAGTCACCAATGTCCACGAGATCATGTGCTGTGATCGGGTGATCTTGAAACTGCGTTGAAATGTGTGTAATAGATAACCTTAAAACCTCACCTGTGGCACTCTTTATCAGCATCACATGGACGTATGTAAGCCTATTTGTGTCTGCTTCTTCCTCTGCGAGCTAAATACATTAACTGAATTGCTGCCTTTGCAGAATTTTTATTTCAGGACAGCATACCTGCAGCTTCATCTGTGATAGTTATTCACTCAAGTTAGCGCGTGCAATGGCCTGATACACATTGTATTGTCAAATGAGAAATTTCTGATAGAGAGATCAAAAACTGACTATACATTTCTTTATGAATAGAACAGAAGACACGTGTTTCAAGTTTGTGGGATGGTTGAGATCTTCTTCATTTTCGTTCCCAGATATATCATATCAATTTAATGATGCTAGCTTGATGTAGGAACTCGCGAATCTCTTAAAGTCAGCTGCTGAGCCCCACAGCTTTGTCTCAAAGGTGGTCTCTGCTTGCCTTTGCTTTTCTTCTGAAAATGTTAAAATGTAGGGCTGTTATATGATGTGGTAGGATGTCTGCTGGGTAGCTCCACCGTAACTGGCATAACATTTACACAGCTTCAAAGCAATGAAGGCTGCTCAGAGTGGGAAATGAAAATAAGTTACAAGTTGTATTATAGTTGAAGCAAACGATACAGAACTTAGTGGAACAGAACAATTTGCTCGATCACACCAATGACAATTGGAAAATAAAATCCAACCGGCTTTGTGAAAACTGTACTGTTCGTGACTCAGCAGTTTCTAGCTCACCACAAGCTAAGAGATGCTATTTATTGTCTGGCGACTGTGACATAAACATGCCTCTCGGGTCCATTTTGTGGTGTAACAACAAAACAATCTTTCTCAAAACAGCATACCAGAGTCCAGCATTGTTTAGGTATATTATTAAACATATCAATCAAATCCGTAATGTAACTTCAGTAAAACGTAATCGTAATTGACGTGAAATACTAATCAGGATAGTAACATTTAAGACCAGTTAGGGCTAGTAAATTGTTCATAATCACTTTTTCTGACTTGCATGTTTAAATCTGAATGCATTTTATGGCATTCACAGTGTATTCCGCGCATCTCTACGCAGCTGAAGTTGCCCATAGATAAAAGCCCCAAGCTCTTCCAATTATTCTATAATTCAACTATTTTAGTTTTGGCCGTATGTGAGCCACTGTAACTCCAGTGGCGATCCGTGAACCTCCCTCCCTTTTTTTGCCCATACGAGCGGGCCAACGAGGACACACATGATTGTATTTAAGATAAGATACGATAAGATAAGATTACTTTATTGGTCCATATTCACTGTATCTTTTTAACCAGTTTTTGTACTGTTGTTTAGCTTTGTAGTTGAATTCTACCCGGCACTACATGGATTGCACTCAATGAAGAGCAGCCACTGGTAAGCGCCTTTTTTCTTTCCCTATTAACAGACTTTGAGTTTCGGACCTCCATCAGGAAATAGCACAAGAAGAGAATATTTAGGAACAAAAATATATCGCGATTGTTCTAAATCTGCCACATTACATTTTCTCGTTTTTCAGTACCTGTGATTCTTTTCTTGATGACATAATTTCGCTCCAGTCTGTTGATGTTGATCGCATGTTTTTGAACATTACCTGTCATGACACATGGTTATTAGATGGGTTTCTTTGGTTAAAGAATGCAAATTGAATAAAGCTCCAAGACATTCAGTCTCCTTAAATGGATGCATCAGACCGGTTTACTATTCTAATCTCACTGTTTGCTTAAAAAAACACACACACATTGATAACCTATTAGAGTCACTCTTTTTACCACTGGTCCTGGAATGCTTGAGATACATTTTCAGTGATCTGGAATCAGAATGTGTGGTTTTTAAATTAGATTGCTATATCACTTTCTAAAACAGAAACGACGTTTTATCTTATAGACGCGTAGGAAGAAAGAAGAAGAAAGTGGCATTCCGGAAACAAATGTGGTATCTTTTTTTTTTCTTAAAGCAGTATTGCTATTTCAATTTCTAATAGACTACGGAAAAGGTGTTTAATCTTAGATGCGTGGTAGGAATTAAGTAGAATGTGATATTAAATTAGTATGTATAAATTAAAATCAAGTCAAGTAGTTGGGCTAAATTTTGTCTGGTGAATTCAGCAAGAGCGAATTTCAAATGTTGGTGGCACATTGATTTTATTCTGTCCGCCATTTTCTTTAGGAAATCAGCATTTCTTATATGGTCCCTCTAGTGATGAACACACTCTCTTGAAAGCGCATTGGTTATTTTTCAGTCTCTCTCGGATTCTCAGTTTGCACAAGCAGTTTGCAACGATATAAAACCGAATGAGTGCAAGCGCATTCCCAAATTCTTGTTTGGCATATGGACGCGGAACAAGTAATACACTTAGATGTAATATCATGCCTATGGGCGAATGCCAGGCCTAATGTATATTTATCACAGCAGCATTATATCGTTGTTCAAGACCTGTTGCCTTTGAAACTTGCAACTAAAGTGAAGAAATTGGGACATCAAATTTTCACCGTTGTCCCTAAGATATACACAGAGCCGAAAAGTTATGTAGAGAATGGGCACGAAAAAAATTGGCATTAACTTTTGGTTGAATCTCTAGATTTCATCGAAATTTTCCAGAAACACTGTTTGTCCAAAAGTGTAATCGGGAAAACAAGTCTCAGGTTTAGGATATTGGAGGAACATAGACTTTTAGTCGGGTGGGAGACCTACTTTCTTCATTTTTGACCGAGAATTTTTTTCCCAATTTGTAATAGTGTTTGTGCAAAATTTCTTTGAAATCTGATATCAGAGCTAATTTTCCGTGCCCAATAATTTAAGAACAAAGTATACCCAGTGTCACTGTTCCACAAAATCGACATGGCAAAACAGGAAGGGCACTTGAAAGATGTTAATATGGGCAAGTAAGTAATAAATTTCTACCTCGTGATCATGCAAAGCCATTTCGAAGCTCTAGACAGCATTCCTAGGTGTCCACTGTCCAGTCATAGACCACTATATTCAGTTTGATAAAACACTACCTGTATCAGACTGCTTGTAGAACTTATTTGCTTGCAACACCCATGATCAGAAACATTACATTTTTGTCTGAGCAAGTAGCAAATAGGGGAAAAATAGGGAAAGAAGTTTACAGTGAGTGCAACATTTAAGAGAAAATCAGTGATGAAGAAATTGTCATGTCAGTGTAAAATGTTACTATTACATCGTTTTCATGTATCTACATCCAAAAGAAATAAAGAGGTTGACAATGAGTAACACTGAAGATTGGAAATGTCCTACAAATCCCTTTGAACTTTGACTCGGTGACTTCACTTCTCTCTTAATCTTAGATTAAAAATGTTTGCCTTTAATCCAGCGAGCTTGGCACTAATTTGTCGGTCTCCGGTCTTAAGATATTAGGTAGAATAATATTTGCACAAAGATAAATAAAATTGATGCTTTATTTTCTTGTCCTTCAGTATTCAGAGTGTATGGAAGGAAGAGCTAGAGAATGAGGAAGATAAAGAGAGAAGGACAGGTAGGAGAGAAGGAAGGATGAGAGAGAGTGAAAGAGAAAGAAAGAGGGTGCAGTGCATGTTTTTCTTCGAGGCAAGGGCAGCGAGTTTTCTTCGTGACCACAAACGACTTAAACCTAATTTGGATTCTCTGCAGAGCTGCCATTGCCGAAAGTTGGAACGTTCGCGGTTCGATGGAGCAGTAATCTTCTCGCTCCACATGTTGAACTGTCGGTCGGACCCAGTTGAGCGAAAGGTTCACTTCCACTAATACCAATAGGCTTTTTGTTTGCCCACTAATAATTGGTATTGGGCAACGGCGTGACTTCGTAATACCATGTACAAGGCAAAGTGGATGAAGGTAGGAGGAAGAGGAGAACGAGAGGAAAAAAAGGCATAATCCCCGGGGACATGAACTGTTGGCTAAAGCTCTTTTTCTCGTTCCATCACTGCTGTGGTGTGTAGCGCACAGGCGTTCCCTCAGGTATGAAGAACAATGGTGCCTTCGTTGTCTCATATTCATCTGACCTATGTATGTGGTCGGTTTTACAGCGCGATTCGGTGACCTTTTTTTTTTGTCCGGATCTTGTGTATTGTCAGCCGAGAATAAACTTTTGTTCAGGTAAGGTGTGACAGAAAGAAGGGATCAAGTTAGTTTTGTTTGATTTACACTCTGCGTTAGTTTATATTAGGCTTGTGCTAAGGCGGCTTACTTGACTGTTTGGAATGTACGGTGTGTATCATTTTGTCACTAGTTAAGAAGGGTTAATGACCAATTTGGAGTTCTTGTATGTAGGAGCTGTCACCGACTTTTTGACTCCCTCATATGGAATGATTTCGGTTTTTCGTGGCTTCACAATACTCTGTCTCGTTTGTCTATTCAGGCTGTTTGTCAGAGTTTTCGTCACTTCAATGTTTGATTTATATGCAGCCGTCTGCACTCATTTAAAAGGTTCGGTAGGCTTTTTATTTCCATATCTCCAAGTAGCATGTAAACTCTCAGTCTCTCTCCCCTTCTTCTCCCGGCTTGATTTCGCTGAAACTGGATTATGCTTTGGTCGCTCCATATTACCAATGATATTGGTATTTCACCTGGCCTGTGTTCTTGCCACTGATGATCTTCTTGGCTTACGGTGTCAAAGCTCGCTCCGTCAAACCCTTTGTATCCATGTTCCTTGTGGTTTTGGGTTCTAGGCTGTTAATGTTCTCCCTGTCTGTGGTGCTCCTTCTTGCCTGTGATATCGATGTCCCTCCAGGTTTTGTTATTGATGCCCCCTATGGTGTCGCATTCTATCTATTATTTCATTCAGGTGCACGATATCGATGCTCCTTTGGCTCTTCATTTTCATGTTGCTCCTCCATGGTTTACGATTTTCATTCATTTGTGTGGCATGAAGTTCGCACACCACACTCCCATTTCCCTTCCGGCTAAGGTCCTAGTCTGGGACAGCCAATATCTCTGGCCTTCGACACTGCGACTATTCATTTGATTTTGATGCTCACTAAGGCAACATCGTTCCTCCCTTGCTCCCATCCGAAATATGGTTCTGTGGTTTTGATGGTGCTTTGGTCATGTAATGATGCCCCACCCTTATCTCTGTGATTTCGACTTCCATCTGGTGTAAGGCTCGAGTTCTGTGATCTGTCATTTCGAAACGCCTCTTGTCATTTCAGTCTTAACTGTATGAAGATATCCCAGCTCGGGCTCGGTCCTTTTCATCACATATTATGAATTCTGTGCTCTTTCTCCCTTCGGATCTATGATTTTAATACTATTCTGACCCCTGAATTCGCTCCCCCGCTCCCAACCCCCAACCAAAATCCCAACCACTTCCAGGCTCAGGCTCATGACTTCTATAATGTCCAAACCTTCCTGACTTACGATCCGTTTGTCCTTCCGGCCTCTGGTTTTGATGCTGTCCCGTCGGCCTGATCGGATAATTTGCGGCAGCTGAGATGGTATCTGGATAGGTCTAGAGGCTCTTTGCTCCCTCTTCGCTTATCGACTGGCAATGGGCTATGATCAATCAATATTGGTCCCCAGCCTGGTGGGTAGTTTGGTATATTGTGTCCCGCTGGTGTACGAACCAGATCTGTTCGTCGATCTGTTTCGGTCAGTTATGATCGGAAAAGTAAAAAATCGAACCCCGATAGTTACGAGTATTAGTAATGAGTGGCGCCATGTCACTGAGTGAATGAAAGGCATGTGAGGCAGGTGTTAACAGTGTGCACTGTGATGGATGGATACTCAGCGATAGTGATACGATTACTTTGGTTGAGTTGTTACGTGTATTTAGTGGGTGATTTGCTAGCGCTGCTATGTGACATGGTATTATTTTGCGTATCTTTTTAATGGTTACGTGAAACGGGTAACGATGGCCGTTTTTGTTGTTTTTTTTGGGGGGGGGAGGGGG
>JAWQUT010000054.1:1282766-1298476 GCA_033807755.1 Ellobium chinense
GGGGGGGGGGGTACCTTCATAATTTGTGTAGCGTTGCCAGTGACATGCTTTACATTTATTCACAGGTGATAAGAGCAACGGGTCCCTGGAATGTCATCTACTTCATCGTTGTGATATTCTTTGGATCATTTTACCTCATTAATCTCATGTTGGCAGTCGTCTCCATGTCATATGAGGAGGAGGCTGTGAGCGCTGGAAAGGTAATGGCATGCATGCCCATCAGCATAATAACAAATCTGCTTGCTTACTCATCCATCGGCTTTCACACTCATTCACCAGGTGGCATTCCAAACAACACGTAGACATCATTAGGCTACGAATCCAGCTCCGTGCATAATCGATGTGTAATCGACACATTATAAAATAAAAAAAATTTATTCCTAATGCACGGTGACATATGATATGACCGTGTTCATTTAATCTAAGTTAGGTTCACAGTATAAATTTACTGACATGCAATGATGATATTGTGATATTGAATACTTCTGACTGTTGTGATTAAGTGATTATAAGCAAGAAAAGCGGGCTTACGGATTAAAATAAGGGGATCGACTGTTCCCGACATAGCTTGCTATAGAACCGCACTCACATATATTCCCACCCCCTCCCCCCATCTGGCCTGTCCATGTTCAAAGAAACTTAGATTTTTGGAAATGAGAGCTGAAATGCATTGTTAGACATTGACTTGCTTTGATTGATGGGCAGTTCTAGCTGAAATTTTCAGCTTTGGTTTATATTTGAAGAATAAAGTAAGCCCTTTTAGAAACGGCCAAAACTTTTTGTTATAAAGTCAAATCTTTTCAGAAGTTAGCATAACTGACGTTGCATTCTGTTGGAATAGCCTTGATATAATTTGTTTATCCTAATCATTACTAGACTACGTGGACACAGCAGTCCTAACCTCTCTGAAGTGAAAAGAGCGTGTGATATTTTGTAGAATAAAGTCCTTGATTTGTTAGTCATATATTGTTTGCGCGTATGCTAGATGCTTGATATTAATGTGTGCAGGTTTGTAGTGAAAACATACCACTTTAGTAGGTGCATATTGACTGAACTGGAGCAACGAGATTGTTTAACTTTTCTCGGATGTTCATACTCTTACAGAAATTGGATGACACAGGCATCAAGAAGTCTTTAAGGCTAGTAGTGGAAGGCGCTGTTTTAGTGTGAGGGGTGGGGAGGGGGGAAGAGCATTAACTTAGGATTCTGGGACGGGAGTATTTGAAAATTTCTTCTTTAGTCCTATTTTCAGCCTTGAAATTTGGAGAAGTTCTATGACCAAATTCACTATGCACCAGTGTAAGTGCGGTATTTTAGCTCCAGATTTCGTCAAGTATTTACACATTTTGTACCTTCCGTAAGCCAAGTAGTTTGCTGTCATTTATGGGATGATTATATCAGAGGTCAGAGGTGCGTTGTGCGTATTGCACAAATAAATAAATCCTAAACAGCTAAAACTTGCGAAGTGGCAATTATCTGGTCCACATTTGGGCATTTTCTTAAAATGGTGACCTTCCAATTTCATTTTCAAGTGGCTGCGTGATTTAAAGCAAAATGTATGAAAAATCAATCCAGCAAGACTGCTTTGCTCCAGGAATACAGAGGAAGAAAGAAGGGATTGATATTAGGCAAGATAATGGAGAGGGTGGCTATTTCAGGGTCAGTAAGGATTTGAAGTCTTACTTGATAAAGAGGATACTTTCTTGATACCTGTGCCATATGCCCAGTGTCTTAAGTATTAGAACATAGTGTACTTAGAGATGTGGCTTCTTCTGTTTGTGGCAGAAATAAGAAATTAGAACAGAGCAGGAAAGTGTGAAATTATTATTTTAACTGTTGCGTAGAAAGTGCCAGGACTTCAACACAAAAACAGTAGTGAGAAATCCATCATTCAGCTGCAAATGTTATAGTGCTAATAGTGCATTTCTCTCAGTCAAAATGCATGCAGTTTGTGTGAAATTAGACATTCTTGACCTCAGTAGCCACGAGCTTGGTGCAGTGAATGTGTTTCTTTTAATATAGTGTAGTCTCTCTTTTGACCAGTGAAGATTATTAGTATCATTGTTAGTAACATGAAAATTTCCAGGTCCTCAGTCTTTTCATGAGTGCCATTCAGTTTCTTGCAACTCTGGACCTTTAGCAAACATTTTGTGAGGAGCGTTAAGGAAAAAGTATGAAAAGCTCTCAGCTATGGACTGTAAACTTTTTGTAAACTTTTATGGCCCAATATTAACGCCATATTATTCCTTTTCCATCTTTTAAGACATTTGTTTTTGGAAAACGTATGGTCAGAAGAACTCAGGTTTGATATATTTGCAGTTGGATGCTGTCACTATCTATGAGAATAATCATGTATCATTTCTACAATATATCATGTGTGTACTGTCGTGAGCTGCATGCCATGGCTGCTTCCAACACTGTACACTATTTCCATCATTATTGAAGTTGCATGATTGTTTTTGAATTATAGCATATTATTTAAGTTTCGGTATGACGTCTAGAAGTACAAACATTAATTTGTTATAGCATGAGATGTGAAACTACTTGATTTTTTTTTCTATTTGCATGGTGTTAAGATGTATATAGCACATACTGTAACCGTGCTCTCATTTGTTTAAGAGTTGTTACATTTTTAACCCGTTAAACACACTCTTGTACTCACATCATTTACGGAATGTTTATATTGTTGGCTGTGTAAGTGATTTTTCAAACCCACTGAATAAAATAAAGAATCTAAACCCTCCCGTAAATTTTGCAGTATTTTATCATAATATATCACTGTACAGCCTGTAAGTCAAGTTAGAATAAAAACATGTATATAATACATTTTCAATATAATACATTGAAGGTGCATCCGAGATACTACGAAACTTTGGGTCTCTGCAAGCAGCTGAAAGAAAAATGCCATTTTTTTCCCCCTGAAATGACCTGTCGGCCTTCATTATTCATATTAAGTGTACCAATATTTTTTTCCTAGACCTAAATTCAGATTCTCAAGGCAGCTTTGTGAAATAAAGAAAAAAATTTGGTCTATCTGATTTTTATGTAATGAAAATAAAAATAACAAATTCAAAATAATAATGCTCCTCTCATTTTCACTGTTATTCTGAAAATTCCATTGCCCAAAGGAGAAAAAAAATTATGAAATTGCCTCCAAATTCCTTCAGAAGGGGTTGCACCAATTCCATTCTGTTTTATGTTTTATGTGCATTTTTTTTTCTCTTTTCATTAGAGTTTTATGGATAACGACATGCCATCTAAGTCATTATATCTGTGTTATGTCTAGTCTTGAGCCAACCACTTATCCTTTCCTCTTCACAAAATGTGTGTTTGTGTGTGTTGTTGTTTTTTTCTTAATCTTTGTGTCGAAGAGTTCCAGGACAAAAATTCTACAGACTGTTTGAACTTGCAGCAGTGTTAACGTTTTACCTCTAAACCTTGTGTGCTGGCCATATTAAATGAGGCGTAAAACATTCATCTTGTGTGACGTTGCAGTGCAGTCAATATACAGGGTTCCATCCGTTAATAGCTAGAATGACGTTTCATGCATAACACTTCTGCATTTACTGATCATATGATAGATCTAGAAACAGCGCAAACAGTTTATTTGAGGGTGAGGGGCAGAAACAGTTGAGGATAGTGGAAACTGATAGAAAATGACAAAAATCTTCTGACCAAGAGTCTGTTGTGATATAGAAGGGATTGCTGTTGACAGTTGGGAGGAAAACTAGCCTTCTGGACAATAAAAATTCAGTTTAAGATTCTATCTCATTATCTGATTTTCATTATTATACAGTACACCGTCAAGTCTAACTTTCCTGTTCTTTAGAGTGGCTCTAATTTTCCATGGGTGTCTGATTCCCATCTGTATTGTTTTATTTGAATTGTTTTTTGTCTTCTCTTGATAACTGGTTTTGCTGTGAAACTGAAAGAAAAATGTAATAACAAATTACAGTTCATTTGTAAAGGAATACTACAGAATAGAAGGGGACCATCAAGTCAGATAGAAATATTTCATCTGACAGAAGCTGTATAGGACATCAGTAAATATTAACAATCGAGGATAGTGATATAATTTAATCCAAGGATTACTTTCTGTGTTCTTTCATGCCGTGTAGAAGTCTTTGCCGGAACAGTTCCGCTTGAACTCAGAACCCTTCCTCCCCATGGCCCTTTCCCCAGGGACGACCTTGGTTTTACATTTCGTTGACTAATATCACCTGAGAAAGGAGGCAACAAAAGTAAACCTCCACACACTAGTTTTCACCAAAACGTGTAATTATTTGTCACATTTCAGCGTCCCACTAACTTGTTAGATATTTTAATCCTGCTAATTAACGAAGTCTATTAGGTTGTTTTGGTTTTTTTTCACTAAACTTGGGTTACTGGTACTTAGAATGTGTATGCAGCTGGTGCGTTCTGACACCAGTAGACAGTGTTCCCTTATTTTGATCAGAGTTTAGGTCAGTTCTAAATGACAATGTCAAAATTCATGTGCGAGCTTAAAAATTTCAAGATTTAAGGACGTTGGAATTTTGTAATTTCAATTTAATAATTCATTTTTGTAAATCAATTGCATGTGATTACGTTTTTCTCTATATCTCAGTTATATTGAATGCGACAATATACCTTCACACGGACAAAATAAGCTTTTATATAGGTTTTAAAATCGTGTAAATTGTTATCATAAATTTCATTTTGTGCTATCCAGTGGTAATTTTCTTTTGGCTAGAGTTATCATGAAAAGATTTTTCATTTGTGCATCGCAGATAGATAGGTTGTACCAACACTAAATCATATGTTTTGAAAACTTAAGCTGGATGACATACTGACAACTTTCAAGCCAGAGAACATCATCTTGACTCAGAATTATACTTGAAATATGCTAATGCACAGACTTGAACTATTAAAGTTTGTTGTGTTTCAGTGCTGAAGTGCTCACAGAAGTCAGCAAAAGGGAATAAAGCTTAAAGAAATTTAACAAAACCTAAAAATTGTTGAAGTTTGATCTTGAATTCACCTTTCTTTGATTTATCAGAATCAAACCTTATTGGTATGGAATCATATTTTGCATTGTAAATGACCTAGGAGCACATGCAACTGTTCACAGTCATATTGGAATTAAGCTGTTGATGTAATTCATTTTGGAGTAATGACCTGCTTACTACTTCAACAATTTATCCTTTGACACCTTTGAATATCGTAGACGTGCCACCAATAACTTCCGAAAGTCACCAAGGTCATACTTCTTGACATCCTTCTGTCATTATGAAGTCTTGAATGTCATTTCGCATTTTGATTTGTTTGCCGTTTAATTACTTTCATTGTTTGTTCACTTTTCACAGGAGAAAGAACGTGAGAAAAAGGAGAATGCCCGGAACAGACATAATGCTATGTATGATGTGACTTTCATGCACATGAAGACCAAAAATGCGGTCGCCGGAGCTAGGAGTAGCCAACCTGACAACACGAACAAAAACGCCGGCAAAAATGTTCCTGGGTTGAAAAGTTTCTCTTCGCCGGTTGACATCGCCAACAAAACTACCAATGCGCAGAGTCCCAATCCCAGTACGCAAGAAGATACGGATAATGTGGGCGGAGATACTAAGAGTGCTGCTGGTTCAGAGAAGGGTACAACTCTGATGTCCACTGGATTCAGAAGAGTAGCTGCCTCAGTAAGTAATTGTCCAGATTAGACGAGAGAATGCCGGGGAGGGGGGAGGNGTACAACGAATTCCCCGCTTACCTATACCCCCTTCTCATTCTGTGTTAAACATTTTCTTTCCTGTTTAGTCCATTTTAGGTGTGAGTCAGTCTAGAACATGTAACAATCAACTCCGATTAATTGCAATTCCTGCCAAACAAATATCATTTTTTTAAGAACAGATTACTTATTAACTGTTCTATAATAAAAGTCTTAATAATGTTAACTGCTTTCACTCACAATCATTTTTTTTACTCCTAAGCAGTTGCTATTAAACGAAGTGGGCTCCATTCACTTGGTTCATTTTTCAGTAGATAAATTGGATCAAAGCAACATAATATTTAGAAGCGGCTATTGGATATTGATGAAGTTTTTGGGAGGAGATGGTTTAAAAATGGCATCATTTAGTGTGAAGACTGTCAGCTATGAAAATTAAACCAGTGCGCTGAAGTGAAAATGTTGCTGTCTTTTATATTTTTTTTTCTATATTAAGGTGGAGTGTCAGGGCATGCTCAACAAATCTGACTTTGTAAGTTACGATAAAGTCTGTTTCTGCTTCATTCTATTCGGATGCCGAAATTTCATATATTTGGATGAATGTCTTTGCAGCCGATAGCTTCAGCAGTATTAGCAAATCATACAGCCGAGTCATAAATGAATAGCTTAGAGTTCATAGCAACTGGCAGTTTCACTCATTTTCTTCCGTCCTCAGTCGCAGGGTTATCATTTTATCAAAATGTGTTGCCTGTCTCCCCCACAATGTGATTGGAATGTCGTCTTACCTTGTAATATCATTTGGAACTGGTTACGAAACTGTACTGCTTCACCCTTCTTGTACTTGTAGCCATCAGTATGCTTTTTGTCATAAGCAAACAGCGCCTTTTAGATTTCTAACACTGCTTTGCTCTAGGATACCAGGCTGTATCTTCGACGTATTTAACAAAAGAGTTTATTATAGATTGTTTTGAAATCTTGTCCTATGTAGTTTACGTGGTTCAGTTATATCTTTTAAGAGATCATCATATGCATAAATCATCGCAAAGAAGTTAGCTAAACTCAGGCACAACCTCTGAAACAAGTTGCATAGTACGGAGCAACTGTACACTTTGACAAAATTACCGACCGTAAGAAACTCCATTTATGGAAATGTCCAATAAAGACCGAGAGATGACTTATACTCATGTACCTGATTGTGGTGCCAGATAATAACTTCTGCCAGTATTTTCATAATTGTTATGTCGCAAACATGGAAGAATGTTCTCCCGTGACAGCACACACCTGCAGAAATTTGAAGTCCTAATAGATTTTGATACTACAGTTAGCACTGTGTAATAGCAGTGAACAACTCTCACAATACACAAATGGTAAATCAGATGCATATCACCTGTCAACTACAGACATCCTTCAGCTGTCCACAGCCACTTACCAACCGCACATATCCCCCAGCTAGCTATCTATCTACAGACACTTACCAACCGCAGACATCCTCCAGCCACCGACATACATTCATCAATCGCAGACATCCTTCAGCCACCTGAAGACACCTACCAACCAAAGACATCCTCTAGCCATTCATATATACCTATCAACCGCAGAGATCCTCTAGCCACTCACAGATACTTACCCACCCCAGACACTCTCCAGCTACCTACAGACACTTATCAACCGGAGGCATTCGCAAGCTCCAAAGACACATACCAACAGGAGACATCATCCAGCTATCCATAGCCACTTACCAGTCGCAGATATCCTCCAGCTATCCATAGCCATGTACAAATCGCAGACATCTCCCACAAACACTTACCAGACGCAGAACTGTTTAAAATGTAATCCCTTATCCAAAAGATAACGTGGGAAAAGGGTGGTTCTACATTTTCAGCTGATCAGATGTAATTTCCATACAATATTGATTGTGTAGGCAGTGATCGATTAACATTTGTCAGTTAAACTCACCATTGAACTTATATGGTCATATAAAAGTTTCCTAAGTATTCGTCCATTTTGAGCTCGTGTCGTTAGTCTAACAGCTGACCTTGCCACTAGAATATACCTACTTATTTTGACCCTGGTTTTGTCATTCAGGTGATCAAGGACAGGAGTAGGGTGGCAAATTCAAATGTAAGCACTTTGCTTGGGTAACTTAGAGTGTGGGTACTTTCAAACTTAAAATCAGCGTGGATCACTTTTTAAAGCCAGAAAATAGTTATGTGGGCTGTGAAATGAAAGATGTCCACACTATAATAAGTTATCGTATATTTGCACAAAAGCGAGTCAGTGGAATGTTCAGATTAAATATTACGATGCATTTACATATTTTCTTGAGTATTCACTCTTGGCAAGTTCATTACTTCAAGAAAATGAGACGTTTTCTTGAGATTTAAAGTGAAAGTACCCTTGCTCGCTCGCTTGCTTGTTTGCTTGCTTGCTTGCTTTTTTGTTTGCTTGCTTGAGTGATAATTCAGCAGCCTTTAATTTACTTGTATTTTCCGTTGTCTTTAGTTGCATCATTAATACCTTCTCACCTTTAATGCATAAAATTGCACATGACAGGGATCACTATCATGCTGGATATCATATTGTCACATGTACTGATGCAGTGCGCATCGACATAGCACTTCCAAGTTTTGACATTCGTATTACAAGCTCCTGCACTTCCAGACAGCACCAGCTGCAAATTTTGACGTTCGTTCTATGTGCACATTTTCTCTCATGACACCACAAAGGATTCACTCCAATTCACTTCATTAGAGAGAGCTATATTTGCTTATAATCTGTTAATAAATAAAATGCAATGATATCTTGAAAGATTTGAAATTCTTGCATACATTTCTTAATCGAAGTCTTCGTCTTTTATAGGGCTGAGGAAGAAATTGGTGAAATCTGTGATAGGGTCTAGGGAGAAATCTGTGGCTTAGCAGTTTGAATGGAGTGCATGGACATATTACCATAGAGCCCGCTTCCTGTTTTACTGTTTTTTGCATTTCACTGCGTTTAAAACAAATGGTTTGTGTGATTACTGACACAGTTAAGCGAATGTACATATGTTGTGTGGTTAGGAGGATTAATGCAGCGGTGTGTGTATGTATTTTTTAAAAATGATTCGCTGTTGTTTAACCTGCATTGCGGATGGATGTTGAAGATTTTGCATGTCTTAGAATCATCAGAATTATGGTTCATTAAAGTAATGCAGGAATAAATTGAGAAGTAGGAGCACATCTTCAAACTCATCAATTGAGAACTTGCGTATTAACGATGGGATCTCTTATGCGTCCTTCGCGGCATTCAGCATGCATAGGTAATGTATTTCTCATGATGATAGGAAGTCCCATCGTTAATGCGCAAGCTTTCAGGTATCAAGAAATATGACTGATTGATGTATCTAAAAGATCTATTTCTATTGGCCAGGACAGCTCAACCTCCATACTGGAATCACAGTGGACACAGAATTTAATGTGGAATCCAATTGTATGATACGATTTGAAACTTTCACTTTTGTTAGCTGATACTGAATCTTTTCTTCCAGTTTTTACTGTGTATAAGCGGTTATGGTCTTACAAACAAATAATTTGATATTAAGCTGTAGACATCAGCAGCCCACCACATTACATTTGTTTGAATGTTTGTTTGTTGTGTTTATCTTTTGTTTGTTTAGACTGGATTGAATACTTATATCTCTATAGCAATATAATCATTCTCTCCTAATATTTACTTCTGTTATCACAGGTACAACAAAAGCATAAGGCAAAAAAAAAAACAACAAACAAATAGGATCGAAGTGATTTTCCAGTAAATTGAGAACTGCGTATTAACAATGGGCTCTCCTACCTTTGTAAGAATTTCATCAGTGCATTGGTGCTGAATGCACTCTTAACAGCGTTATATATGCAGAGTTAATATAATTCTTACAGTGGTAAGAGATCTCATCGTTAATGCACAAGCTCTCAACCAAGCTTCAATTCATTGTTTGAAAGTATTTTGTTTAATATTAGCGACATAAAGCATTTTGAGCACATTTGAAAATTGAAATTGTAAGTTATGCAGTATAGTCAGGTTAAGCCTTCGGCTTTGACATCTGCAAGCCTACAACAAAGGTACGTCAAACTTTGTTATCCTACATCAGGCAAAAATGAATTTAACATTCTTGGGTATCGAATCACTTCCTCCACTGGCAGTGTAAATCAAACATTAGAATTTACTCCATATTTTTGCAAAAACAACATTGCTCATAATAGCTTTCATCTAATTCTCTAGGACACTTCATCTGTTGATGTGCGAACTGACGCAGCAAGAAGTAGTGACGGCCAGACTATAATAAAAGGTAATTATTATTCTTCATGACCATTTCCAGAATGCACCAAATTATTGGAGAGAATGTGGTAGAGATGCAAAGTAAAACTTCTGCTGCTTATAGATTTGCAGACAATAATATATAACAGGTATGCAGTATTTACTGTGGGCCGCTCGATTCGCCCCTGAAATTTCAAAATCCCCCTCCCTTAAAATACATTGTACACACGGCTACTTAATATGCATTGAACCTGCGGCTGTCTCCCCATGTTGCCCGCACTCCAACGTTTGCTATACTTGAGAAAAAAAATTAAAATCACTCAAAAATACTCCGTCAAGGGGGCAATGTCTCCTCCACTCATGACTTGGATAAATCACTGACTATGAAGTTTTGTCTGCATATTCACAGTGTAGCAACTTGATGAATAATTACACATTGTTTTCGTTTAACTATTTTGTTTTCAGCGGACACCTTACTAGACCCCGAGATAGGCGCACTGGAGGGACAAGTCATTGACCGCAACTGTGATTGCTGTGGGAAATGGATGTGCCATTACGTGAAGTTTCTCAGGATTCAGAATCACTTCTACGAGTTTGTCTCAGATCCTCTGTTTGATCTGACCATAACCTTCTGCATCATATTGAACACGGTGTTCTTGTCACTAGAACACCACAATCAGCCTGACAGCCTGACCACCACTCTGGCAGTGTCGAATTATGTAAGGAAGTTGCCATTGTAATCATTCACTGTGGAGTCTGTGTCTGTATTATGAGAGTGGATTGGGGGGCACGGGACGCTGTTTTCGAACGTTATAAACTTTGAAACCACTCCACGTATAACACAGGCAGAACCGTCAGGCTGTATGAAATTCGATAGAGGAGGTTCAGCCTCAATGTCTTCGCACCGAGTGTGCAAGATTCCATTAATAATGTGTAAGCAGCTTTGTGCCACTTCCCCATTCCGCCCTTTTTACGGATAAAGTTAAAATTTCGAAGTCAGCTTTCTATTCATTGATGATGCCGTGCAGTGTGAAGCTGTCAAGCGCCATATCAACGGGAAAACCCATAAATGTAGTCAACCAGTAGTGGCCTTCTTGTTCATTGAACGGGATACATGCTAGCATATTATACGACAAGTATCTAATCTATTGCATAATATAAAAGCGGTTGTTTTTAGACAGGAGGTCTCCTTATTCAGTTTTTATTTATTTTTTTGGTGGTGATGGTGGTGGTGGGGGAGGGGAGGTGTCAGTATATAAAGAAAGTTCTACTTTATTAAAGGAATGGCACTAAAATGCTGTCTTCAGTAATACCTGTTTTAGTTACTTTTCATATAGGTAACCTTTTCACACTGGAAAGAATTATAGCAACATTTTGTCACAAATTTTCAGACCTCATAGTCTTCCTTACATCAATGAAAAATAATTTGTGAACAGAAAGTTGAGAGAACTGTATGTAAGATTACCATTTTTGTTATGTGTACACTCCGAGACGGCGATTATGTTTCTTTTTCTTGATTTTCTTCACAGATTTTCATCGCTGTCTTTGTGATGGAGGCTATATGTAAGATTATTGGTCTTGGAAAGTACTACTTCATGACTGGCTGGAACATTTTTGACCTGGTCATTGTGATTGCAAGTATTATGGACCTAGGTCTTGAAACAGTTGATGGACTCAGCGTCCTACGAACATTCAGATTGGTGAGTTCAAAGCCTATCGCAGTGTTTTCTCATGCGATCACACAGTCGTCTCTCGATTTTCAAAATCTTTAAAAAAATGCATTGAGTGTGCACCGATCTCTCCTTTTTCCTGCACTCTAAAAATTGCATTATTTGGGAGAAAACCTAAAGTCCCTCTTAAATTTATGGGGGAGAGGGGGAAAATATCTTCCCTAACTCGTATGATCGGGGAAAAAAAACAACACTGCTGTTGTCTTCTTCTGATATTTAGTAATTACTAAAGCCGGCCTTGGCTGTTCTTTTCGACTTAATTGGGGATTTAGACATTGCTTTAAAAGATGTTCGCTTGTAACTTTAAGGTATTTATCAAAATGTTGGGATCGGTGCTTGCGTCCTCTGACAAAAGGGCTTATCTCTGCCAAATTACTTCTGAAAAACTTCAGTGGTTATATCTGAATAGTACAAAAATTCTCTTATCATTTCTGTTGCCATATTAATGATGGTTATAACTTTGCAATATTTTGTTGGAAGATTAATGTGACATGTAGATGATGAGGATGCAAAAAACTGAATTTGGCAGGAAGATCAACATAAGCCCCTTTATCTGCAGATGTTAGGGTGGCAGTGCAAAGGTATCTTGTCTCCTGGAGTGATGTAAAATTTGCCCTTTACCTTAGTTTCTTTGTAATATTATTGTCTTGATGCCATGAAATTATGTCAAACGCAACTATAAATTAATATTGTCAGGATGCTAGTGATCAACACCTGCAAATGGCAGCGGCATTGTATATTTTCCAGAGAACTGAGAAGATTCTTAAGGGTTAAGCTTGCCGGGGTAATAATGTTATGAAGTGTTTTAAGTGGGCATCGATCTGGATATCAGACTTATAAAGCTCATTGTTATTATTATCATTATCATTTCATCTTATCTTTTTATTTTATCTTTCGCCAGTTACGAGTATTTAAGCTTGCTCAGTCGTGGCCCACTATGAGGCTACTGCTGACCATCATTCTCAGTACCCTGGGTGCCTTGGGTAATTTGTGCCTTATTCTTGGTATTGTCATCTACATCTTTGCTGTCATTGGGCTTCAGTTGTTCAGACAGGATTACACCGACTCCAACTTTGGGAGCGACGGTGTTCCAAGGTAGGGCATTTGAGTTACTAATATCTTGTTTTGAAAGCACAAGGCCAGTTAACAGGCTTTGACACTAAAGCTAGGTTTGTTTCTTTAAGCTTCAAAACTCCTTGGAATATTGCAGTGCTGCAAAACTAGTAGATAAATCTCATGGAATCTAAACACGCACATACAAAACTTACCTGTTCTTTTTCGTGTTAAAACTGTGCGAAGTTTTGGCTTGTCATTATACTGTATCCCAATTTTACAAGCTATACCACATCTGCGTCATTGTTCTGCTTTGGGCAACAGGTTGAAAGCGCTGAATTTCTCAAAACCTCCAATAATGACCTAGGCAAATGTGAAATGAGCGTGACGACATACTTAACAGCCTCTACTTTTTCTTTTTTTTCTTTCTCAGGTGGAACTTTACAGATTTTTACCACTCCATGCTGATGATATTTCGAGTGCTGTGTGGGGAATGGATTGAGCCATTGTATGACTGCATGAGAGCTCAGGACGAGCTGTGCATGGTGGTGTTCCTGCCTGCCTTAGTGTTTGGGAATTTTATTGTAAGTGTTTATTTATTAGTTGAGGAAGTAAGTAGGAAAATATTCACGCCTACACTCCGTTGCACTCTCTCTTTCCATTTAATGTCTCTGATGATATAAGTCAGCACCTTGTTGTCACAAATATTACAAGCACTTTTAGAAACAAAATGGAGTTAAAATTTTCATGTCATGTGAATTTTGGTTCAAAAGAGTTTTGACGCCATGTGAATTTCGATTCACAAGATAAAATGTTGAACTTAAAAAAAAAAAAAAAAGGAAATTGTTTTGTTCCTGTAAGGATAAACCAGTGTTGATAAGGTTATATGAAATGCCAAGACCCCCAGTCCTGTGACAACTCGATTTGATTCAGATTAGCGCTTAAAACGATCAAAGTCTCAAGGAGCGAAGTGAACGTAGCCCATGTTGTACATGAAAACAATGTACAAGAATGGAAATGAGTCAGCAAGAGATTAATGTTGGGGCTGCCGAAAAAGATATGAACATTTATTAGAAAATATCAGTTGATAAGCATGTTGCTCCTTTTTCTCATACTGTTTGGAGCATGGAATTCATTCTTATGCCCTAGAGAATTTTCACAACTACACTGCGAGTATTCAAGAGAATTTGAAAGCTATTTTCCCTCAAATAGTAGCTATTTTATTTTTCGCTTTTCGTGTGGATGGTGTAGGTGAACTATTCTTAGGAACTGACTGATGCTATCTTAAACTTCACTGAAACTTCTCAATCACAGGTGCTCAATCTGTTTTTGGCCTTGCTGCTCAATGCATTCGCCAGTGATTCCCTTGACAAACACAGAGAAACCAGTGTGGAGCGGTCCAAACTGACAGAGGGATTCCAACGGCTTCGGCAGGTGCTATGCTGCTGTTGTCCCCGCCTTAATGGTAAGGTGGAGCCCACTGACGGTTCAAAAGCATCTGAAGGGGAGCAGGACATTGCGAAAGATGAAAAAGGTGATAATCTTTTCACTGCCTGAAGTCACTTCAGATCTGGTTCTTTCTTTGCTGATAACCAGGGTGTAACATTTCTATTAATCTCTCTCCCATATACGTGGGTCAATTTTGTATTAATTTGTTAAAAATCCTTATTGACTTCACTTGACCAGTGGAATTTTGTTTTAAAGAATCAGCTAGCTCACACATGATAAATTTGATATTCCCTCGCTGATTCTGGTAAAAAGACATGGGCAACAAATCCTCAGTAACAAAAGCAAATTAGGGCTAAAACGATTAACAGATAGAAAACTAAACATTTTATACTCTGTGGTCATTTGCAAATGACTTTTGGTAATGAATTTTACACTCTGATGGTAACAGATCTGAAGTGTAATACTGCGTGTCACTACTAACCCCTGATAGATGTGATCGTTTTATCTGGTGCAGGGTTAATTTGAAAATGTTTAATTGTTATGTATGCAGGGTATTTCAAGACAACTAATTCACTCTGTATCGTATTGTATTTACCATACATTAATTCAGATCTGCACAATACATGATGGGCAACAAAATTCTTGATTGTTAGAATAAATAAATAACTGTCTCTTGAGATATAAAGAGATGAAAATCTACCTGTTTGTTAGTTGACATTTCTTTCTTGAGATACTCTGCATATAAATGACTGACGAACTATAAGATGTCACGGATGACATTGGCATGTATTTATGACAAAAATGATAATTCAATGATAACTGAAAACTGCCTGTGTTTGTAGTTTGGGTTTTTTTCATTTAAAACAGAGTGGATAAGCACGAATTTGAATCATTTGTTTTTTTGTTCTTGCTGTTGCCTTTCCGTTTTGTGTAAAATGTAGCAATCTCTGATGTTTAATAGCTTTATTTTCGTCGTGCTGGGCACTATTTTTCTCTCTCAGTAAAGTTTAGTTCCTGATAGCTGGTTGCGAAACACTGCTATCAGATTGTTTTCTTTTATTATGTCACTTTTTTTTTTCATTTTCATTTATCTTTTGTCAAATAATAATATAGATAACTTACTCATGAACACTCACATAGCTGAAAGTCTTGACTGAATTTATGGGTCTAGAAATCTGTATATCCATAAGAAAACGAACCACCATATCACAAGTTGTATCTTAAATTTACTGTTTCAAATTTTCGCCCGTGGGACTTCCTCAAGAGACTTACATAATACAATAAACTAACTAAGTAGATATAAACTGTATTATATACCTACTTATTCACACATATAAGAGCATGTGTGTTTTTAAATGTATCCACTCTTCATTTCTATATGGGTTGCTGAGCACATTCAGTGGTGTGCATATCACAGACTATTTTGTTAACTACTTCTGTCCCCATCCTCCCCCTCCTCCTCTCTCTCCCTTTCCTTCCCTCCCCCC
>JAWQUT010000054.1:1299926-1312494 GCA_033807755.1 Ellobium chinense
GGATAATGTAACCCTGTGGGTTGTCTGGGGCCAGCAGAGGTGTTATATCATTATGACAGACACTTGAAAGACTGTTTTATTGGAATAGTAGGGTATCGTATGATTTAATACGGTCTGTAGGACGGTTCAGTCTTCTTTTAACTAGCGTAAGGATTATGTATACGGCCACAGTACTTCGACCAAGTGCGCCGAGTTGAAAGGCATCTTTTGTTTCCACCTTCCAGTCCTTTCTTGGCACGCCTCGATCATGCTCATTGTTGTCCTTTCCCCCAGAGAGGGATACTCTGACAGGGCGCTGTGATACATTTTTTCACAATTACATTGTCAAGTTCTGAGCCTGTTCTCGTGTTCACTTTCGTTTTGTGTGGTTATCTTTTTGCTATTACAATGTCTATGCGGCGCTTATCTGTAGTCAGGTGATGAGGGTATTAACTATAGTTCTAGTTTGCATTTAAGCATGTAATCCTCTTTGTCAGATCCAAAGAGAGTTGGAGCAGAGTTACACATCAAGGCATCTTTAATGCAAATTGATCAAGGAAAAAGCCAACGTAATTTTAGATTTACATGTAGGTTGTTGTTAATGCATTGGGGTGCAGTAATTTTGGTAAGTATGACTGGTAAAGCTCAAAGTCTGCACTGAAAGGAAAGAACTGATTGATATTAACAAGCACAGATGGAGCTTTATCCAAAAACACACTGTAAAAAAGCACAATTTGTGGGAAGGCTTAGCGATTACTTCGATGTCTGCCTTGCAGAAGAAGGCAGTGAGGCCAAAAACATGCCGTAGAACAGTAGCGGACCTAGAAGGTAAAAACTCTGGATGCCTTTTATATCCTCTTCTAATCCACGAAAGCAGTTGCTACGGATGAGGGAGAAAAGGCCTCTTGTATATAATTATTTCTTTCTGGAGGGGAGTGTGGGCCAAGGACACATCATGGATGTCACACTGATTACCAAAAACGAAAAATAAAGTGGAAAGCTTATACATATTACTGTAAGCTCTGTTGTTATGAAAACAGGGATCATAATCTGCAATTTTATTTTTTATTATTAATCTTCTCTTTGGCGAAGTTTTAAGAACTAATGAGCACCCATTTAATGCAAGATAATCTTTATCAGGTTAGTCAGTGTTCATTGTATCGTGTAATCTTGCATTAACCTTTCATACGATTCATCATTAGAAATTATTGCATCATAACCAGCATTCTAACAATAATTCTGCAACATTGACAGATAAGCCTTCTTAGACACATTTCTGCTCAGCTTTTCCTCATTCCTTATGTTTTTTTTACTCCTTGTCTGACGCAGCTCGGAAGGGAACTATGGAAAAGGAAAGTATAAACCACGAAGCTCATGGCATAAATCTGCAAAATTTCAATCTGAACAACAACTCAAATGGTGAGGTCAAGACCAAAGAAGTAGCTGACACTGAGAACAAGGATGCAAACACCAACCAGTCGAAGGACTCGGGCAAAGTAGAAAAGAAGACAGGAAAGAAAGAGGACAAAACTGGAACCAGCAAAGCAAAGAAGACGGAAGTTAAGAAAGTAAACATCGAAGAAGCAGACAAACCAGAGGCGAAAGAGAGCGATGAAGCTAATAACAAAAATGTCGCAAAGGACAAAGAGAATAAAGCGGTGAGCAGTTTTTCACTTTTGATAATTGCACATGTGCCTGTTCGGATAGTCTGGAAAACAAGTGTTTGTTTTTTTTTCTAATTGTTTCAGATTGCATAGGACTATAACATCACATGTATGGTTGTCATTTTATTGATATTGGATAAAAAATTAGCCTCTCAGAGAATCCTTATGCATATTGTTCACCTAGAGATTATCAGGTTTGATGTGATAAAAGATAAGAATGACTTTATTGTCCGTAGCATGGCTGCATTATATCAAGACTGAAACAATGATAGTAAAGCACAGAATAATACAATGGAATAAATAGATAGCATTTGGCAAGTACAGTACTTGTGTTACGTTGAGAACAGACATATTCAAAACTTCAAGGAAACATTAAATAAAGACTAACGAGAATTTGTTTTTGTAAAAGATAGAAATATAAACTCGCAGATTTTAGGGTCATTCTTTTTTTCACTGAAATACAGTGCTTGTTTAATAAGCTATGTCTTTGAACTTCGGAAAGTATTGGGGCCGTGTAGACAATGTATGTTACTTGTTAGAAATGTAATTAATTATTAAAAAATGAAGAGAAGTAAAGATACGATTATCTGTCACAAATGGTAGATTGAAGTTAGTGCATTTTTTTCAGTCCATATTTTCGTATATATGATGACATCGATCATTTTTGTATTTTATTCATGCCAAATTCATGCATCTTGACTTATCTAAAAAATGAATGGCAAGCGACTGTTGAGATCATTTTGTAGATGATATTTACAAAATTTACGAGACACTTCTTCCATTCACAAAATACAGATCAGCCATTTTATGAGAAAAGGGATTTTTTTTTTCCACAGGGTAAAAATTAATTTCTAACCCACCCTTGGCCTAGTGTTACATTTCGGTCACATTGGGACAAATTCACCTTTTGCACCTTTGTATAGAACTGTATGTTCATTTTCTTTCTCTCTAATTCATTGTTTCGTGGGTGTTAGAATTTCGGAGGTAGCAACCACATACGCCACTGTTAAAATGAAAACGTGACGCAGTGCGAATGTTTTTTGCATCTGTAAAGCTGTTATTCCAGTGCATTTTTTCTTATGAAACAGCAGACATTTCACAGAAGATGTTCAGCGATAAAGACCAAAATGCTCATAATTATCATTTGTGTTCAAGGATGAATTTTTACGCAGACATTACTTTGACCACCGGCTGAAGACAATGAGCAAAATCTTTTATTAGGTTTGTTTGACGCATCTTTGATTTGAACAGTTGGAGAATGTGATAGGGATACAATTTATTCTTGTGGAAACTAGAAACAATATCCAGGCAATTAGGATATAAGAATAAACTTGCAATGAAATTAAGATCCCAGTGGTGTAGTAAATAGCACATTCGTTTTGCAAGCTGTGGCATCTGGGTCGAGTCCCGACAAGAACAAGAAGTGTTTTAGCTTTAGATGATGTGCGACCTTCCTTTCAGGACTTTACTCTTCACAGTGATTGTGAAAAATCTTTATTGGCACACTTTTCTGATATGGTGTAAAACTTAATGATCAGTTTGGGCTCACATTTTTTCCTCTGTAACAACTTCACTGATTATGCATTGCCACCTGGACACATCTATTACAGACTAAACCTGATGCATTTGAGACTCGCAGCAGGAGGGTCCAGTTCTCAAGCTTCAGAAGTGCCATACTTAACAACAACACTAACTCGAACAAAGCGAAGGATTCATCTGCGAAGGATTCGTCTGCGAACAAAGCTGAAGATGGTGGTGAAGATGTTGAAGGAGAAGAGTCATCTACCGATTCTGAAAAAGCAGACGAAGGACCCCCACCTGACTGTTTTCCAGAATGGGCGAGAAAAAGGTTAGATTCACTATTTAGTGTAGGAGGTGTTCAAAGGTCATATAATGAAAGAGTTGATTTCAAATTTTTGTTACTCTTGTTGAATTTTTATTTCAAAACCGTGGTCCAGTCACTCATCAAACACACTAAAGGTGCAGCTACAAATAACATGTCTTTTGGTGACGTTTTTTTTTACAGTAGTCTGTGGCTTTTTCGCGGTGCTCTTGGGGTCACAAAGTTGAGCTTGTGAATCTCTTTATATAAATGCACTGTTTACCTCCACTCAGAATCCTAAATAAATGTCATTTTGATTCGGCTAAGTAAGGAAGGCTGCTATTCAAAAAATTATACTCCTCAGGTTGACCACGGCTGTAATGGTGTATTGCTCACTATATTTGAATGCCCAAGGGCAGGGCTGTAATTACTTCATCTGTGGTCTACCTTCGTGTCTCATCTCTTTTCTCCTGTTCTTTGTTTTCTTTATCCTATTTTTTGTTATTTCATTCTTTGGGACTGCCCTGACCATTGACTCTTCCCATCCCTCCCCACATTCTATGGAGACTACAAGGGTGTTATAGTTTAGCCCTGCCCGAGGTACTTTTGTCGCTGTTTGAGTCCTAATCCTTCATCTGCAAGTTCAGAAAATACAGCGCAGTCTCATGTCCAGATCTTATGATCTCCAGGTCCCGACGATCTCTTTACAAAGCTCTGGTCCCGAGCTCTATATTTCTATATTAAACTAGTCAATGCACCCACAGATTTGGGGGAATATTTATGCGAATTCAAAGCGAATGGCCAAATCACATCTACACATGTTTACATTTATCCTTCTTGAGTATTTATTTTGCTCAAACGCATCATTATATGTAAGCAAAACAGGAAACTGAGATAAACGATTTTTCTTCTTTGAGGAATTGATCTCAAATACCTTCCGGCCTCGAAAGTTCAAGCAGGTCCCTTGGAATTCGAGATCGTGAGGTTTTGCTGTAGTCACATTTGTTCATCTCTTCAGTTCCACAATTGCTGTCCACAGGATGACCTGTTTGCCAGCCTACAACAAAACTTCGTGTGGCATGTGCTGGACTTCCTGCAGGAAGGTTGTCAAGAAAGTGGTGGATCACAAGCTCTTTGAATCAATTGTTCTCTTTGTTATCCTTGGGAGCAGTCTCACTCTTGTGAGTATTGTGATTATGCTGCTGTGACAGTTATCATGAACTCATTCCCTTCTGTTCACCTCCTTTCCATTTATTCATGCAGTCTTATGCACTTCTTTTTCTAGTGGAGCCCTGCTCACCCATTTTTAAACTTGCTTACTCCTTCTGTGTGATATTAATGTTTGTTCATGAATCCTTATTAAGCATTATTCTTTCTTTAACACCTATAAGCCTTTTTTACTTACAGCTATTAATTACTATGCTTAGCCCAACGAAGCAGGATATTTCTGCGAAAATTTGTATAATTTATATTGCCCCAAACGTTTAAATTATTCTTGATTACCATTTAAGTGGAATCTGTAGACAATGTTTGATTATGCTGTTATGTTCATCATATCGTAGGACAGCTCACTGCGTGAGAGCGTGACCTTGTGGCTTGTGAATCGTTCCTACAATCTGATCACTGTCAGATCTGAAGGTTGTGGTTCGTCTTTCAAGTCGGGTGGTTTATGTTGTTGTGTCGTTGAGGAAAACATTTTAACTGGTGATCCTCACTCTCTCACTCTGCTGAGCTATGGGGGAGGTGGGAAGACTGGGGTTTTGCGCCATGGGAATTAGCAATGACTTTGTTATGTATTTCATTTGTCAGGGGTTTTTTTTTTGTATTTACATCATGATGTTTACTACTGTTTATGTATGTTATATGAAACAGATGAATACCATTGTAGGACATTGTAAACCATGAATAACCATGAATTGCATAGTTAGTGTTCCATTACTTGGCAGGTTGTCGTTACTATGTAGAGTGGCAAGATCTAATTTGTACTTGCAGGCCTTTGAAGATGTTTATCTGTATGAGAAGCCCACCATGGAGCAAGCTCTTTACATCTGTAATATTGTCTTTGCTGTCCTCTTTACCATCGAAATGTTGCTGAAGATGATCGGACAAGGCTTGACAGAATACTTCACAAACTTTTGGACTATTTTGGATTTCTTCATTGTTCTCGTGAGTTGAAGACAGTGTGACGTATTAACTTGTTAAGCGTTTAGTTTCTGGCTTTTCCTGAAAACATATTTCAACTCTTCAAGTCCCCTTTAGCACATTGAAAATATTTAACAAAGCTGTGGTCTTCTGGACATATTGAGAGATTTAAGGTTTCTTTCATCAAAACAAACGACCTCCATGACCAGCTTCATGTTTCTTTTTTATGTTTGTTTGGTTTTTTGTTTTTTTGTTCGGATCAAAAAGTCTCAAAAATAATCAAACCCGGACAGTAGAATTTGGAAAAAAGATGCTTTCTGACTCTGTGTTAGAAAGATCACATTTTAGAAAGTAATGGATTGGAGTGACTGAGTATCGTAGTATGCTGGTACAAGGCTATCTTCTGTCTCACATTTAAATCAGTATCCCACACAAGCAGGTTGTTAATGTGTCCAAGCCATTTTATATGTTACATTTGTTGAAAGTCTGAATAAGTAATATTTAATATGAACTCAGGTCTAAGTAACATCTCAAGTTACCATGGTTTAGTTACTTTTTCATGTCTTGTTACTTTTTCATATCTTGCATGATCGTGACTTCTTGCAGGTATCCTTACTTAGCTTGATTGGGGATTCCATTGGCCTCAGTAACATTACTGCGTTCAGGTCATTGAGGACTCTGCGAGCGCTTCGACCCCTGAGGGCCATATCCCGATGGCAGGGCATGAAGGTATGATTAATGCTGTGAGGAGATGATTCTTAGTCAGTATAGACTACTCCCAGTTATTTTGCATGCACGGCCATCCAGGCATCACAAGCTACAGCTTCAGCAATCATTCCCTTCCACTTTCTACTTTTCTAGTGTCAGAAGAAAAGGATTGAATGATATTATCTGTTACCTTGGCTTCTATTGGCCCATGCCTCTTTTACTTTTGGAAGCAGGATTTGATGACGTAATCACGCTACTAGTTTGCCTAAACTGAAAGTGAGCCTTTCTGGAGTTCACGTTTTAAAGAAGGTCTATTGTTGTCAAAAGAAAATGAAATGTCATTAACCCTAGAAAGTTTGTTGAGTAAAATAAACTCATTTATAACATATTATTTGAGGTCAGAATTGCATATTTCAAAGTGTTATTACAGTATACATGTTGAAAAAATGGTCGTTAAAGGCCAACTGTCATGTGCTGTCGCAGCAGTTGTTTGACATCACTCTTGTTGCATACATACCTTTGCCTCGAATACTAAAGCTTTTCAGGATTTTCTGTTTAGACACAAAGCTTTTTCAGTATGCACCAAGGAAAGTTATTAGTTTCTTGTAATATCGCGTCAAGGAAGAAATCCTGAAAAAAAGTTTGTGGGATCATGCCACCAATTTAACATTTCTCTCTTTATCATCTACTTCTTAGTTTGTATTCATTCTTTTTTAGTGTTTAGCTATTCAGCAGATGTTATCTGTTGTTTCACATCATGCCACTACTTTTTCATTTCTCTGTTTACCATCTACTTCTTATTATGTATTCATTCATTTGTAGAGGTAAACTATTGAGCTTATGTTATCTATTATTTCAGATTGTTGTGAATGCCCTCATGAATGCCATCCCTGCCATTATCAATGTATTTCTCGTGTGCATGGTGTTCTGGCTCATATTCAGCATTATGGGCGTCCAGTTCTTCAAGGGGCGCTTCTACAAATGTGTAAATTCAACCTCACAGGAAGCCTTTGACTACTCTGTAGTGCCGAACCGAAACACCTGCACAGTTATCAATGGGTCGTGGGAGAATGATAATATTAACTTTGACAATGCTGCCATTGGTTTCTTAGCATTATTTCAAGTGGTAAGTATTTGATAAAACTCATATCATGTCAAGGTTCAAATTATTGCCTGAGCACATTGGGGGGTCTACACGCGCAGTGAGCTCAATAGATTCCTTCTTTTGATATATCAGCAATCCGCCATTCACCTGGGTACACTTATTATTTATATCTCAGCTGCTGGACCACATATATATAATAAACTGAAAATGATATTTCAAAAACGTCCCTAAGGATCTTCACTCCCAAACATCTCAGTTTATTTACACAAGTCAAAAGACCCTAGTTTCGAAGATTTTTGTGACAATGAATGAGTGGGAAGGGATTAATTCTTGTGCAGAAGTTAAAATTATAATATTATATAGATCATATTGTTCCATTTCTGTTTCTGGGCCTCGGACTGCTATTCACTTGATTTACTTTCAATGTCTCTTATTTCAATTGTCTGGAAAAAGTGTTTGGACATGAAACATCGACTACTGATTTAAATTAATAAATGATATATGTTTCAGACGTTTTGTGTTAAATCTGGGTAGAACCAATTTAATTTATATATATATTGGCCNTATATATGTATGTATGTATCAGAATTTCAAGTCAAGGAATACACTGCTGACAAATCATTCTCTGTCCCTTTCAGGCCACATTTGAGGGCTGGATGGAAGTCATGGCAGCTGCAGTTGATTCCACAAATGTAAGCTTGGCCTTATTATTTTGTAGTAGATTCATCACATTAAAGTATAAAATTTCTTGTGATACTTGTGAAGAGAATGGTGGAAGAGTTATTTTTTTTATGGTGTTGGTGTTGTAGTGTATTTTACTGTGTCTTTTAGACACCCCATTGAACATTTTGTTGATGTTGTTTTGTACTTGTTGATGTTATTGATGTAAGTCTTCTGATTTTGTCTGTTCGCAGTATTTTCTTCAGATAATATGAGTTGGGAGAGACATTACCCTGTTGGCGTAAATTTTAGAGGGAAATTTTAAATTTTGAGAGGAATTTTAGGTAATGCAAGCTTTATAGTGCAGGAAGGTAGGGAAGATCGACACCCGTTCAGTATTATCTGAGGGGGGATTCTGAAATTCAAGGGGTAAATCAAACAGCCGCATGGTCTGGAGAGAACACTGTGTAAGGGGGGCCACAAACCTCCTCATAATTATTTGATAGGATAGGTTGGGGGAAAAGTTTGTAGCTCAAAGCATTTTCAATATAGCCCTCTACAATAGCACATACCTTTAACTACAGTGTCATATCAATTCGTAATTCTCCTTATTTTTCGATTGCAGGTGGACGAACAGCCCAGATATGAGGCCAGCCTCTTGTCATACTTGTACTTTGTTGTTTTCATCATCTTTGGCTCATTCTTTTCTCTCAATCTTTTCATTGGTGTCATCATCGACAACTTCAACGTTCTCAAGAAGAGGGTAAGGACTAAAGCGCAGTGACTGCGCTCCAGCTAAAAAGATGGTCAAGAGTGAAAGAAAATGTAGTATAGAAACTATGAGCAGTGTGTTTTGAAATATACAAAAGCTAAATTTATTAAAACAGCTTGCCATCATCTAACATAATGGTGTAATATTTAATTTTATGTCATGTTCCTGGGGCAATACCCATGATAGGGATATTGTGGATATTCCAACCATATTCTGATTTTACATTGATCCAACAATCATGGCTTACACAAATACTGCTAATAAAGCTAAAGTGTCTTTCTAAGATGGTCACTTAACGCTCATTAACATTTTAGCCTAACTTTTCATTTCCATTCTTTCTTGCCGTTTGTTTCAGTATGAAGGCAGCTATTTAGATGCCTTTTTAACTCAGAGTCAGAGGAATTATTACAACACTCTGAAAAAGCTGGGAAAAAAGAAACCACAGAAAACTATTAAACGCCCAAAGGTATGTTCATTCCTGTGCTTAATCACAGCATACATTAACATACCAACAAATCACAATATAGGTTAACAGTGTCAACAATCTGAATAGGTCAAGGAGAATTTGCAGATAACACTCCAGAAGAAGGCTGATAATGAGGATTAAGCAGGGACAGATTTTGGATTTGAGGACTGAGGAGTCCTGGGCACAACAAAAAGGAGCGCTTCCCACTTCCCCCCGCTGAGAGTTTGCAATGCTGACAATTTAGCACATTTAATAATAAAAATGAACATTCATCTAGCTCTTTCTCATTTTCTCATCTCTCTCTCTTAATCTCTCTGTCTTCATTCCCTCTTTATTTCCTCATAAATTTTTGTCTTCTCAAAGCGCATGGCCCTGGGAATGTGCCCATTGTTTCCAAGTCTAAAATCTGCCACTGGGTTTAAGTGACCCTACCCATGATACTGATATAATTAGGGTTGCCGTTGTGAGCTTTTAAGATGTCCTAAATCTGCAGCTATAGTGATCCAGTCTTACTTAAACCAGCCATCTGCCAACAAAGAATTTTTTTTCTTTTTGTATCAGTTTTTCAAAAATTCCTCCTTTTTCATCATTGTGTTTTAGTTTTTTTTTAAATGACCAATAATTTCCATCAACTTTAAAAGTCAAAGTGATACTGAAAGCATATAAAGTTTCATTCTTCATCATCGCATAGCGATATGTCGGTAACTAGTTTGAGTAATGTTCATAATGGACTTTGGCGTCTCTGGTTGCTAATAATAATAATAATAATAATGGTAACAATAAATGGTAATTATATAGCGCTTCACCCTCGGAGAGCTCGAAGTGCGTAACAGCCATATGAACACTTATTCAAATACAAACGAACATCAGCACAAAAGTACAAGTTTACACACACAAACATATGCACACATATACATACACTCACATGCACATGCGCTACTGCTTGTATATATATGCATTCATAGAGCAGCAGTCTCAGATCAGGGGAAAGCATGGATTCCAGCCTCTGATACTAGGAATTATATGACAGTTAGGCTGTTACCCCAAGCTCTAAGTGGAGATTGTAACTCATAGAGATACACATGCATGCAACATGTAGGCAGTCAAGTGTCGCGCGCACACACACGCATGCAGGCATGTGCGCATGCACACACATAGACAATTATATTACAGTCATGCCTGGCAACCATTAAAGCAGGGTTGTTGAAACTGTTACGCAGGTAGACATTTACTGATAATAAACTGAATGTAATATCATGTCAGCAGACAATAGTTATCACTTCACAATTATTTCATTATTAAACTAAATTTTGTGCATGTTTTACAGAACAGATTCCAGCTTTTCTTCTACAACATATCCATGAGCAACAAGTTTGAGTTGAGCATAGTTCTTCTCATCTTCTGTAATATGATTGTGATGGCCATCCAGCACTACAAAGAGCCCGAGGCTGTGACCGAGGGCCTGGATATGATGAACCTCATCTTTACAGCCATCTTTACCTTTGAGGCCATCGTAAAAATTATTGGCCTGCGACTGCACTACTTCCGATTTGTGTGGAACATCTTTGACTTCATCATTGTAATTGTGTCACTTTTTGGTAAGTCGATGGGATGAAATGCTGATAAATATCAGGTGACATTTATCTGTATGGAAACTACTATAACTTAAAGAATGCTTTTGTCGAAGAAGCATCTAGCTTAGAAAGGTGTTCTGTGCTGAGGATGATACAGTTAATTACAGTTTTTAAAAACATCTTTCATTTGGCCGTGATGGGGTGGTAAAAAAGATTGGTCGCATTTATGCCTTTTCACAAGAAAATGGCTTTCCTCGAAGTGATATAGTTTTCTGGTCAAGGAAACCAAGATTTTTAACTTCCTTCTCCCCATTCTTTAACTGTCCTTCATTTTATTTGCTTCTTCACTCTCCTGCACCCAGTGTAGACTAACTTTCTCTCTTTCCGACAGCTAACTTTTCCCTTTTTTTAATATTTTACCTTGTGTATTGTTATCTTTTACTTAATGTGCTCTTCACAATTAATACAATTCAAAGTCTTAATTAGGCTTTAAGCCAATCACACAAATTCAGTCTATAAGCAAGAGTATCTCAGTAGAGTCTAGAAATGTAGGAGAAGGAAGAAATATTAAAGTAAGGACACAGGGCAAGAAAGTTTTTAAAATTATGTACTGGAATTTCCACTTAATGATCAATCACTTTCCTTTCTGCCATTCTTCGTCTCCCATGCAAGTCAACATGCCTTCCGTATGTTATCATTTTAACTTCTTTCGTACAGTCCTGTTAGTAATGTCTTTTCCACACTCATACATTCTTACTAGCAAATGTAGCCACAGCCAGCCACTTCCAGATCTTATTCCCCATTTTCTCATATCATATATGACTACATACTGTCATCTACCTGTCACTCTCTTTTTTAATCTCTTCCTCTCTGTCAGCCCCATTATCCAGCACTGTGTCCCGTCCCTTTTTCTCTTACAGTATTCTTGTCTTATTCCTCCAGATCTTTCCTCCTCTTTGTCCACAATTTTTCATAATTTGCCGATGAATTTCACTTTATCTTTCCCCACCTCACTTTCTTCATAGTATGAAAAATCATACTGACATCTTACGTCTTGTATCATCAGCCAGAGCCCGTTCTGTGTCACAACCGTCCGTCTCTGTCCCGTGCAAGCCTCTGGATTTCTTCGAAGCTGTTCAATGTTCAGTCCAATTTCTCTGGTCTCTCTCAGCAGTTCTCTTCTCAGCGTTTCTCTTGGTCAGCCTCTATTTCTTCTTGTCATACTTCTTCACTTAAGAGCCTTTCTGTCTGGGTCCAGAGTATGCACGAAGTCCAGCCGTCATCCAAGTCTTCAGACAGAATACCTGAATCAGTGACAGATTTGCCTTGTATTATCTCTGTTTATCATCCGTTTTTCTCGCATCAAGTTATCGAGCTGATTTGTAAAGTTAGCCTTGCTAAATTGCAGTCCGGATTATCGCAACTTCGCTTAATCGGAACACATTAATACGCCACAAAATAAAATGCTACATGTCTGTATAAAAATCACAGAGTATTCGCAGCTCCTGTTAATCGCGACTTTTCCAAGCTGCGATTAAACTGAGTCAATCGTACAAAGTGGCAGCATTCACCATGGTGTAGCTGCACAAGATATGTGGCAAGACTGCTACTATTTGACAGTACCACAATAGTGAAAGAGTTGTGGGTTCAATTACACTAGAGCCCCTATCCCCCTC
>JAWQUT010000054.1:1312507-1353735 GCA_033807755.1 Ellobium chinense
TTAAAAATCCAGTAAAAAAAAAACAATGACAAAGAGCACCTAGAATCATGGCCTAGCTTTACGATTGTTGTATCGCTGTCCACAAGTCTCAGGTCCATCTACTATTATTATAATTCTTGTACTTTGGTGAAGAACTCAGACTTGATTTAAGCTTGAAAAAGGACTGTTCAGTCATGTCAAGGTTTGTTTAAGTCCGCAAAGACCATTGTGATGCAAAATATGACGCTCATCACTTCAATAACGGATTTTTCTTTCTGTCATAGTGTGGCTAAAAAAGGAGTTTGACTTTTTGAAAACGGGTGGTAAGGCAAAAATTCAATGACAAAATCAGTTCACAAAAGTTGCATTAGTTTTTGCTTTGATCCTCATTATCAGTTTCCTTTTAGGTTTAACAATGAATTCTGTTGACTGATTTTAATTGTAATAGATCAAAGATAACATTGCATGTTGCATGGTTGCCACAATGGCTATCCTTCCCTATCCTTATTATAGATACTGACATTGTCATTTATAATGTCTAATGAGTTTTCTGTAACAGTCCCACGAAAATAAATCCAGCATTTTAAGTGCAGACTGAATCTGTGGACATCTTTGGAAGGAATAACAAATTGTGTACTGACAAATGCATCTTTATTGGTATCATAACATTAAGCTGAGAGAAACACTTTGAATAACCAGTCGCATTCTAAGGTTGTCAGCAAAGCCACTGCATTTGTAGTCTACACACAGACACATGCACGCACGCACGCACGCACGCACGCACGCACGCGCACACACACACACACACACACACACACAAAATAATCAGGCTAGATACTCTTTTTATTTCTTCTCATTCCTGATTGTGTTTAAAATATTATTATGTCAGCAGTTTGTCATTAATGTTCTGTTATTTTGAAAAACCCATTTTCCATTGTTTTGTCTTTCGCAGTGGCCTTAACGTTTTTTCCCCTTTTTTTTTTCTCTGATCAGATTTGATTCTTAAACATTCAGCAGGTATTTGAGACAGAATATTCTGTGTGGCTATTTTAGAGAAAATGCGGTCTTGGAATTAGCTGTCTTGGTAGTTGCATTGTGAAACAGTGCAAACATACGATCGTGACATATAATACTAGTACTGCATGAATGCATGACTGCTGTAACTTAAAGTAGGCACTAAAATGGGGTTATCACTTTGCATCTCTGTCATACTCCACAAAAGTTGTTTTAATTTCCCTTTGTAGCATGATTTTCAAGTAGATTATATATTACGCAGGAGTTTTGATGCTGAGATAGAATATCTGCAGTGATGTGTCATCTCTTTTTTTTTTTTTTTTTTTTTTTTTTTTTTTTTTTTTNTTTTTTTTTTTTTTTTTTTTTGATTTGTTTTATTTTGTCCTCTTTCAAGTAGCTGGTATCCTGGGACTTTGTTTGTTCACAAAAAAGTGCATCTTTAGATTTTTCTTGATGATAAATCAACATTACCACAATTGCCATGGTGTTTAGCAGTACTGGGGATTTGGGTGACAAGTTTTACACAGTAGACCTATAGATTGAATGAAAGGATATTTCACCTCCATTGTCATATTTTCCCGTCACCTTAGAATTCATTTCCTAAAACTTACTTTTCCAGAATTGCTACTCACTAGAAGTTAAAATACCCTCAGAGTACTCTAGCATGGTAATAAATTTCAATGTTAACAGCAGAACCTTTTTTCAAATTTTGAGTAAAATGTTGCCAGTATTCACATCATATCAAATTTATGAGGCATTATGATAGTAGCCTGTGTGTTCATTAGCATGGATAAAATGTTCATGATATCACAGCTCATCATTTATTTAGTGGAAAGTCACGATAGCTAGACTTATTACATTTCTTGAGTCAACTGCCCATAAGTAAAGTATATGGCTTTCTGACCCCCTGTCCAGGGCTCTACCCAAGGTTTACGAGAGCCTGGGCTGTTTTACTCAGGGACAGTTTGTGGCTTAGGCTGTATTAACTTTCCAGTGTTTAGTCTGGGCTAGGCAAATTATGCTACTCTAGACCAGATTATTCCCCCATGGTAATTTATAATTGTTTAATTTTCAAGATTTACATTGTATGAAAAGGTTACTTACAAAATCTATTAAGTTTCTTGAGAAAGGCTGGTGACCCAGCAAGATTTGATCACGCTTTCCAAGAAAACTTATCCTGCACACACACGATTTGCCAGAAAATGAAAAAAGTAAACGTGTATATATTGTTGCACAGTTTGGTAGGATATTGTACTGTATTAATGGAATATTCCCTTAGTTTAAGTAGTTAACCGTCTCATGTCAGTTTTGTATTGCGTCCTGCTAAAGACAAACGTCTCAATTTGTATTTTGTTTCTCGTTAGACTCAACACTATAAGGAGCTTCCTTGAAAAGTTTCATGAATGATAAGGGAGGATATGGCTTTTCATTTTTACTGATTAATGATTAAATTTTCAAATAAAGAGATATTCTGTCAATATACATTAGAATAGTTGGCCGTCTCATATTAGTTTTGCATGGTGTCTTGCTGAAGACAGTTGTCTTAATTTGGTTTTTTTTGTTGTTTTTTTTCAGTAGATTTAAACCATAAGGAACTCTCTTGAATTTTCATGGATAATTATAAAGGAAATAGCACTGTTCCTGACTATAGATTAATGATTGAATTCACAAGTAAAGAGGTCAGATTCATTTTCATGGGCATATGGTTGGCATTATCCTGATTACCAGTTCATAGGAGTTTGAAAGTTACTTTTGAACTTTTGATCATATGATATGTCGTGGAGGAGAATATTATGAAGGCTATCGTGTTTCAGAAGCTTTCATTAGATAGGATTATTCTAATTACATCTTGGTACTACTGTGAACTTTCTTGGGAAAGAAATTTGAGCCATGAAGAACCCAGCCCAACTGTCTGGAGATTACTCAGGAAGAGGTGTCTTTTGTTTAGATACTATGATTTCCTAATATTTACAGGCTTATATGGTATTCTTAAGGTTAAGGAAATTAAATATATTCAAATTCAGAGTCGTAAATGCAGTACCTTTATTTATGTAACCTTGGCCACCAAGTCATGTTCTCACAGAAAGCGCATATACTGATTATAGACCTTCAAAAGTCCGATCACATATGACATCACATAAATCAGTGAGAGTATCTGATATAAAACATTACCTCACATAAAGTCGCGATGCCCAGTGAACTGTAAGGTAGTTGAAGTATACTTTTTTTTTCATTTATCTGGTTTGTAAATTACTTATTTATTCTCTTAATTAAGTTGTTGTTTTGTTTTTTTTCAGTTCAGTAATTAATTCAGTCATTCATAGACTCATTCGCTCATCTGCCCATTCTGTCTGTCTCATTCATTCGCCCATCAGTTTATCCTTCAACCCATCCTTACTTTACACTTCGATTTTAGATTCTGATAATAGATATAGGTGCAATATTAAAAGGGCGACAGTGACTAAAATGCCTTGTAATTGAGATATGAGATGTGAACACAAAGAGACTGAACCCCTCTTCCATTTCCCCTCCCCTACCAAAAAAAAAAAAAGGGCTAGAGTAAAGTTATGTTCTCATCACAACAGTAAATTACTATGCTATGTGTAGAAAGTCCATGTTTCTCTCTATTTTGCCATAAACATGCAAGATAAGTGTCTCTTCAGTGTACACTGCATAGGTCATACACAAATCGGGGAACCTCAAGTGTAGGTGAACTAAGTCCACTGACTGGATCAAGCAGGAAGGAAAATAGATTACAGAGTTTTGCTCTGACTTGATAGATGTAGATCTCTTGTGCGTATTGGTAGGCTAATTATGATTGTCTTGTCTTTTTAAAAAATAATTGGGTTTTTTTAAAAATTTCATTCCGACATATGGATATGACATGGTTAGGGGTAAAAGTCATCTAAAATAGTTAAATTTGATGAGGCTTAATTTCTGTCCTGTGTCTTTGCTGACTCAGTGGTTTTTTTTTCCTCTCTTAATTTCAGGCATCATATTGAATGATTTCCTGTCCAACTTGTTTGTGACACCAACTCTTTTGAGAGTCATACGAGTCTTTCGAATTGGAAGAGTTCTGCGACTCATCAAAGCAGCCAAAGGCATTCGTAAACTGCTGTTTGCTCTCATTATCTCTTTGCCAGCAATCTTCAACATTGGGGCCTTGCTGTTTTTAATCATGTACATGTATGCCATCATTGGGATGTCTTCCTTTGGCAATGTTAAAGTCAATGGCATAATGGACGAAATAGTCAATTTCCAGACATTTGGTAACAGCTTTATGCTGCTGCTTCGCCTGGCCACCTCAGCAGGCTGGAACGATGTCTTAGAGGCGTTGCTCATCTCCACACCTTACTGCGACCCAGACTATTACACACAGCCAGATGGAGTTCTCAAGAAGTCCTCAAGTGGGGACTGTGGAATTCCTTATCTCGCAATACCTTACATGGTCAGCTACATCGTGATCGTGTGGTTGATTGTGATCAATATGTATATCGCTGTAATTCTGGAGAACTTCAGCCAGGCACATGAACAGGAGGAGCTGGGCATAACAGAAGATGATTTTGACATGTTTTATGTGGTGTGGGAGAAGTATGATCCCCATGCAACTCAGTTTATTAGGTATGAACAGCTAGCAGACTTTGTTGGTGAACTGGAGCCCCCTTTACGAATTCCAAAGCCCAACGAGATAGCACTGGTGTCATTCAACATTCCCATCATGGAAGGGGAAAAAATGCACTGCTTGGACATCTTGATAGCTTTGGTGAGGAATGTCTTGCAAGAGGTGGAGGAGACAGATGAACTGAAAGCCCTGAAGGTGCAGATGGAGGCCAAGTTTGCCCAGAACTTCCCTTCCAGGGTTAACATCACCGTGAAGTCCACCACACTCCAGAGGAAAAAGGAGGACGTGGCTGCCAAAACTTTGCAAAGGGCATGGCGAAGCTTCAAGGCCCAGAGAGCCATGAGGAACATTACTGCCCTGGCAGTGCAGCAGAGAATTCGCCGCTCAAGCCATGTTGGGCTGCGCACACGAACTGATGTGATGCGCAGCCTGGGCAGCCGGCTCACCAATGCCCTGAACGCTTTCTTCAGTGGTCGCAGGGGCTCCATTACCTCTAATGTTTCTTCAGGTACACACGTGACAGAAAGTACACTGAGCAAACAGCCAAAAATGGGACACCACTTGAAGGTGCCAAATGTGTTTACTCTCTACCCCTCAGGGCGTGATGACAACACAGCCAACAACATCGAATTGTGATGCTTGCTTTGTAATGCTTGTTATTGTTCTTGATTACTGTTTTTAATGAATGAACATAAAATGTGATGTTTTTTCTGTAGTTATTACATAATATTATGAAAAATATTCACAGTCTGCCTTAACTATTTTGTTTGCTTGCATTTATTTTTACCTGACCACATCATTGATGCCGTGTTGTTCCACAGTGGTTCCTAAAGAAAGCATTCTGTCATTAGTTGATGAATTCAAAGAATCCTTCATGCTCACATTTGTCACAATTCCATTCAGAATAAGGCTTATGTTTCTGGACTTGCAACCAAGCTGTCGAGCTCAAAAAAAGGAGTGGGACCTTCCAACAGGCCTACTGAATTTTTGTTGGTTGAATAATTCAAGGTACAATTATTTTTGCTTAAGAAAATACTAATTCTATATAAACAAATGGCAAGTATATGTTGGTAAATTTCAGCTTCTTCTTGAAGTGCTTATATGGCATTCTACATATAGAGTTAATATTTTCTTTATCCACAATTTAATTGGAATTTCTGCCATTGCACAGGGGTGATTCGTAACCACTTCAGATACACGTAAGTATTTTTCAGGGCAGAATGTTGCTCAAAACTATTTTTCATCTGATCCAAGTTTAATGTATGAGACAATGAATGAATATTAATGACAGCTTTTGAGAAACTTTAAACAGTTTAAGCATGTTTAATTGGGTCAGTGACACCATGCAATCTGCACTTACCGTTTTAGTTAGAGGTTACTTTCTTCAGGAGTCAGCAGGGAAACACTAAATTTGTTACTTGTTGCCGAATGAGAACCATGCAGAGTTTATTCGTATTTGGTATATCTTATCTCCCCAATTCTCCTTCCCCTCTCTCCCACCCAAAAGATGAAATCATTGTTGTGCCAAAACTCATTGTTATGTCTTTCATCTCTTAATTTATGCACTGAGTAATTTATACCATGTGTGATCCACTGCAGACCTCTCGTGAAACTGTTTTGTTTCATGCTCAGATTGATGTTTGTCATCTGTGATCTACCCAGAACCCGTGAATAGTTGTTTTTGTCCCTTGCTTTCTGATGTTTACAAATTGAGGTCAGTGGAATTAAATTATTAATTTGTGCTGCATGTGACCCAAAGCAAATCTCTTAGAGCTGTTTATGATGGAAGTTCATATTATCAGGTTCATGAGATTTTGCATAGTTTATACTAAATGTATAATTCACCCTTATCATTTCTTAATACCATTCGTAAGCCACTTGGAGCCTATAGATTTTTTTTTTTTGGCTTGCATGATAACAGTTTTACTATATTCAATGAAATTCTGTGTTAACAAACACAATCCTAGGCCTGTGATTCAATTTAATTTGTATCATGTTGTTTGGAGCAATGTTTACTGTACAGTGGTAAGGTTTACCACCCCTAGGCTGTGGTCAAGACCCCTTTTACTTCATGAACTGAACACCATTAGAAAGTATCTGGACAATCAGAGGGACCCCAGTGGTGGTGGTGGTGGTGGTGGTGGTGATGGTTGTGATGATGGTGATGATGATGATAATTTAATGATTGTGCAGAAAGAGATGGAATATTGACCATGTACTCTTTGTTCATGAATTGTCATTATGGGAATACTGGATACTTTCTAATGGCGTTGAGTATATATATAATTCAAATTTGCATCTGTTTTGACTCACTCTGCATTTGTGATGAAAGGCATTCTGTGTTACCATAAACTTCATCCTTCTAGGTTACCTCAAATTTTTATCCATCGTAATTACCACTAAACTTTTTAATAATTTATGAATTACCATAGGGTTATAGTCAGACTCACGTTTCCTACACTGAGGCTGGTCTTGGGTGAGAGTACAGTGCAGCTACAACAAAAGAGTGCACATTATGGACACCACCACTTACCTTTGTCTGCTATAAGGGATAGTTAGCACTTACTCATAATCTTTAATTCTATGAGCTGAGATGCAAGCATACACATGGAAGTGTCCTTTATGGGAGTGTATGTGGTAAGCTTATCTAATAATAAGGTAGTTGATCAAATATGTCTAGAAAAGATGAAAGGACCATGGAAGTCTGTTTTGTGCTGATCTTACGGAATATCAGTTTGTGAAATCAGTTCAATCTCTGTATCAAGCAGCCTATATCTATTAAGTTTGTTACACTGAAGATGGGGGGAGATTGTTCCGCCATTTTGGTATCCATTATATTGAATCAGATGCCTTTTACATGACTATTCCCTTCCAGATGGATACATATCAAAACAATGTCAAATTTTAGGACATGGGAAGAAATAAGTATTTTTAAAGACATTTTATGAAATCTCAGCTCAGGTCATTGACATTTCCTGTGTTGAATTTTTTTTCCCATTCTATCCAGACTTGTTTGCAAGACAGTTTAAGTTTCTGAAATAACAACTCTTACTCATATGTCAGACTATCTGTATGCAGTCTGTGAGCAAAAAACTATACATCAGGGTCACAGTTTTACAGGAGAAGCAATAAACATTCATGCTGCACCTCATTTTATCAATTAATAAATTGTGCATATAGTTGGCTATCTCGGAAAGTGTAAATTTACAAGAAAATAACTCCGAAAGAACATTAAGAAAGCACCAGGCTCTATAGAGAGATGCCAAAAGATAAAATGTACCTAATTTGGCACATGCAGTCTTGTCTTGTAAGACAGTATATGTGGCTGTTCAAGAAAGCAGATAATGCTAGCTGATTCACTATGTTTCCATTCTGTCACTCATGATAACCCGTTTGGTTTTAATGCAGATGACAGTCATCGCAGTCACTGAAGAGCAAGAAAGCTTCTTCACTGTTGACATGAACATTTTCTTTTAGTCATAATTGATGTATCTAGCAGTGGACAATTTTATCATACTGTGTTGTTAGTTTGGTACTCACCTACCCAATTGTAGATCATTTGTAAATACTAGATAACTTGAATTTTATTTTCAGGAGCTTTCTATGCAATTTTACATGAACATACACATCATTGGCAGTAGGATAAAGTTTGCTCTAAATGTTAAGGTCAGTGAGATCTGTGAAATACTCCATGTTTTAGCTAACCAAATGAGATTAGTTTGTGATGTCAACTGCTGCTGTTGTTCCCTCATTCTGTTCTATAACAAATTGTACATTTACATGCGGATATTTATAAGGCAGCTGACATTCGAAATCTGAATGTCAGTAAGCTATGCAGTCATGTGTACAGTTATGGATTTCACGATTTCTAAGGCTTTTATTCCAGTATACTTTTTAGTAGGTTTTCCCAACCTATTGCAGTGTGCAATTGTAAAGCGTTGCACTGGAGCTTGATGACCAATTGCATATCATGAAAGACTTTTTTGAATTTGTTTCCATGTTTCTATATAAGCAATCAGCTCATCACATGTTACCTTACGCAGGTACTTGACACACCTTCCAATGTAGCAGGAACTATGCAGACTTTTATGCAGGGAGGAGCGTATTCATCAAACACAGCCTGCTTTTTGTGGAGTTAAGAAATTGTTCTACCATTTAATTGCCCGATGCACTGTCCAGTTGTGGATTGGGACGTGTACTGTGACTAAGGAACTGGTTCATTGATTGGCATATTAATCTGAACAAATGATATTTTATGCAGTTATTTTCTTCATGATGCCCATGCCATCTTGCACTGTTATTACATGAAATTCTTATTGAGATGCGTCACGTTTTGATCTGATATGCCCCAAAATTTAATCCTTTCGCCACATGCCCAACTTTTCCATTAAGAATCAGTGCAGATTGGTTGGCAGTTTTTTTTATCATCTCACTGACACACCAACAGATTCGGAAGGAAACATACGGGTTATAATCTCCTTGGGGAAGTTAAATAATAGACTACAATCACTGGAAGTCATATCTCAAATATAAAACATATAACACAAAATGTGCGGAAATCTGGAACGTCCTATCTCAGCTAGTTAGGTTTAGAATTGAAGACATTTTGCAGACTGGTTCCTTTTGCACTGGAAAGGTGCATGTCTGAAATTGTGAGAGTCAGTTTTGTGCATAATTTATATAGTGTAGCTCTAAAAACGTTACATTTACATGCACCATTTTGTCTCACCTACTCTTTTTCAGACACAAGCTATTTCATTCCGAGTTCAGAAATTTTGTAAAGCCCCCCCAAAAAAAAGAAATCCAAAATCATTTCAACACAATTTACATCTAATCAGAGATTCCAGATATTGATTGAAGTTGAGCTGTGACTACCTAGCCAAATTTGAGCTTGTTATTATGAACAATGTTCCTGTACTTTCTGCCCCAATCAATGTTGGTCATTGGTTTTGTAATTTCAGTCCACTCTTACTTTCATGACATTTACAAAATGACATTTTATTATCATGACAAACTACTGAAACACATGATTTGAGTGGAGACTGCAACCTTAACTTGATATTATGTCAAGTGCCTTTCTGCCTGCAGCACATCTTTAGAAAAGGAGCACTATTGTCCCATATTTATGTAGTTAGTCAGAATATACGTTGTGAGGTCTAGCTGATTAAGAAGTGGGGAGAATCATTTATTTTTATTTATAATGTTATATTTTCAGATAAAACAGCAAGTTAGCAAGATGGCAATTCTTCACACAAAAAAATGGTCTTGAACGAGTCCTTTATTTTGGCGTGTCTGATTTCCAGTGTACCTTCATTGACAAAATTATGATTCTGAATTCTCCGCAGTATACCAGTTTACATCAGTCAAGAGTTCATTATTGGTAATTCTAGGTTAAAGTGGATGTAATCAGGAACAGAAACTGTGTGTGTGCTGGGGGAGAGAAGAAGAGGTGGTCTTCTTAGTAAGAAGGCATCTCAGTGTACATAATGCTATAAGAATTTAGTCCGTGCAGTATGTCTTTGCTTTTTTTTCAGCTGTAGCATCACAGAAGCTCATAGATTTATCGACATCACCCATGTTGCAAGGGATGGCTGATTCTGATCTGTACCATTTCTTTTCTAGTAATGACTAAAACAGGTACTTCGGTAGTTTGAAATGACCAAACAGTATCGCTTAATACTGAAACTCAAATCTTCATTATGCCTCACCTATTTGTGCAGCCACACACACACAGTTTTTTAAATGTGGAGATTTATGTTGTTTGATTACTCCCCCACTGTACCTACCTCCCCCTAGTTCAGTGGTACTTGTTCAGCTTCCATCCATTGTGCTTATGTTTTCATTAAAATATTCATGAAGTGTCTTGCTGGACATGATACCATTTGCTTTGCATTGTATACTATTATAGTGTTTCCTTGTTTTGCACTCCATGTCATTGAATTTGAACATTTTTCCCAATATCTTTCCTCTGGCAAGGCTTAATGTCTTGGAATTTTGTGCCCCCACTTGAAAATAATACACATAGCAGAACTTTATTTAAAACACATGTGCAAGTTTCAAGACACTGGAGGAAACTGTTCAAACTTGATATGTCATGTATATCTGCATCTGGCAGGAACCAGTTGCATTTTTCTCGAACAGTATTTTTGTTTGTTGCCAGATTTTATTATCATGCTTGTAAAATGATTTACTCCCACCAGAAAATTGTTTCCTCATGTCGTGCATTGTTCTCATCAGGAACAACAGTGATCAGAGCCAGTATTGTATCAGAGGCTTACAACTGTATAATTCCTGACGGTGATATCGGTGATATCGTGAAACCTGGCAGGGATTATTTTGATTATCACTGACTGCGATGGGCATACAAGGAATTGGATCTACCATCCAGGCAGCGATCCTACCTCATAATGTACTGAAAGGAAATATATACATATAAGGTTTAATCATAGCATAGATGCCGTATTATTGTGTAAGAAAGATGGTTGTAAGTTTACATGACATCTAGGCTGTTTAATAGTTTGCAAGGTGAGTAGATTCTGTTAAGTTGTAGCCAGAAGGTTCTCACTGACAGATGCTGTCATGGTCAGCGGCCACAGCTGCATTTTCTTCTCAGCCTTAAACTTGTCATATTTATTTCATGTTTCAAGTTTGCTGTGTCTGGGATCAGCTAACGGCAGTATTCTACACAGACTGTACACCCAGCACTTCATCTAATCCAAATAATACTATGCTGCTACAGATCTCTGCATCTCAAAAAAGATTTCATACTTATTGTTCCTACAGCATTGATAGACTGCAGCAAGATTAAGTTTTGGCAAAGAAAGGAAGGCTGCTCCTATTTCACAAAACTGCATAATAATCCACCTTTTCCCTCAGGGCTGGAGTTACCCTATATACTGTATATAAAAACTAGACAGTGATTACCCACACCTTTGGTTTCACTTTAGAACAATTAATGACAGATGAAATCAGTTGCCAGGGAATTACTGCAGCCCAGCCATGGAAACTAACGACCTATAATAGAGAAACAAATTTAGAAATGAGGGATTTACACTATGCTTGTTGCTTTGTTATTCCTCGAAGCAAGAATCCAGAATGAAAGTTACCTGCCTGACCTTTGACTTGGGTTCTTTTGATCAGCTGCCCATTCCTGGTTATTTGCACCATTGCGCACAAAATTTATCCAGCTGGTTAATAAACGTGTATATGTAGAGAGGGTATACAATTTTAAATTTGCCGACCGAAGACCAATTCCTGACAGAATAATTCCCAAAATTTTGTCATGGATCTTTGTGATCAAATATAACAGAAGCACCCTCTTCCACGAAACAAATTTAACCTGTCTCATTTTATTTGCCAGTTGTTTAAATCACTTCTCATAACTGTGAAAATTTACAGAATATTTTTAGCCTGTAGTAAAGTGTGTGATGTAAAATGCATAAAAATGAGATTTTTAATTGAATCCAGTCAATTGGCAAGTTTTCTTGCTGATGATGGTGACTGGTGTATTTTCCATCTGGAGCAATCTGTGTTTTTTTTTATTCTTGTCAATTTTATATGCGTTTGTTGTAATGGAGACATTCCACATGTATTTCACAACAAATCAGTATTTTTCGAACTTAAAAATAAATTTTGTAATTCCCATCACCTTAATTTTCCTCCATTGTTTCACTGTTTGCTTGGAATAAAAATATTGTCAGCTGTTCTATTATCCTATAAAAATCCAAGAAATATAATCTCTTATACCGTCATTGTAAAATGGATCATACTTGAAAACTTAGCTGTTCACAGAATTCACGGAAAGTTGATGGTTGTAAAGACATGTAAAAAATCTAAACAGTTTTGTTTTCCATCTTTGGCACTTTTTTCAGTTATAAAGAATCATAGCTAAGCTGGAAAATGTGATTTAGAAATTAACATAAAAGTAAAAACTAGTTCAGCCAGATGTAGTAGAAACAATCATCTTCACAAACACCTTGCACAGCCCTGTCCTTTCAGGTACAAGACTCTCTTATGTTTCAAAATGGAAGTAGGCCTATCACATTAATGGCAACTTTTATACAATTAGTGGTATCATGATAACACAGAATGAAGATGACAAGTGGATTCATAAAGTTTTAACAGACACTGAGGTCATGAAAAAAAGCTCACAAGGAGTTCAGAGGACAAACAGAATGACAGTTACTTCATGTCTCAAATTTGTTGACTTCTTTTATTCATAGAGGCATGAAAAACAACACAGGAAAATGATTTCTTCTTTCATTCCTTTCCATACAGTATTTACATAAGCTGCATCCTCTCATATGAAAAATTTATGACACCCAGTAATACAAACAAAATCAGCCCAATAAACCCTAATAATATTGTACAATACAGATCATAAGCTATCAACCAACAAGGTAACAAAACTTTTTGAGCTAATAAAAGCTTAACCAGATAAAATAATCATATACCAAGACATGAAAATTGCACATACCAAAGAAAAACAGGAACACCTAAGGATAACATATTTGTATGAGATCTCAACACCAAATATTCTCTCTGATCCATCTTCTCATTGCATGTGAAACTGGCTAATTTTGCCACAGTTTTCTTTCTGCACACAACTCAAGCACACATAATACAGCACTAGGTAAAGTCATACTTATTTACATTTACACTTTCTTCACATGGGCTTATGAGCATGGTACATTATTAACTGTACTCCATAAATCTAAGAATGTCCCCCTGCCCCTTCTCAAAAATTAAACAAAAAAATAAATGTCCAAGAGGAAAACACACGGAAAAAAATTTGAAAGAAATCCGACAAGTATTCAAGAAATCTCAGCAATATGATGGCGCAAATCCAAGATTTATGGACTATGGTCTGTCACTGTCTCACTCACATGATACATTATTTACAAGTCCATCCAAACAAGCTCATTAAGACAGAAGGACATGTTATTGTTAATTGATTTTGTGTTACCCATGACAAGAAAAGTGAGTTGCCCACCTTAATCTATTTCAAAGCACAACAACCAGGATCGTGAGTCGTGAAGAATCATGTTGCAATTGGTTAATAATTTTTGAATTGAGTGGGTCAGGAGTGGAGGTCGCTTCATGGGATTATTTGCAACTGACAAACTATCGTTTAATCTGAAAAAGGGAGTGGTTGGGGATTTAGAAATCCTTTGTGATAAACATGTTTTACTGATAAGCACTGGTTGCATTCTGGCATAAGAATAATAAGGAATACAAGAAAATGTCAGGACTTGTGAAATGTTTTGTAATATCGTGAAATGAACATCACTGGTTCGAGTTTAAACCTCAATTACAATAAATTCATTTCAATATATCAGTGAAAGTTTTGCCACAGTAGTTTCTTCATCATTCCTCACATCTGAGCAAATTTCTCCCATTCCAACACCAGACTTTAACAACACTTGACATTGCTATCTTTTAAACATTCGATACAGATGTATGATTCTGATTTCTAACATTCTTATGTCATGGTTTACAAGAGTACTCCCATAAGATCCGACTCATCTGTAAGACGGTTTCTATCCAGATTTTCTATGCTAAACTGCGTAAGTCAATTCTTCATCTGATGCTGTGACCAAGTTTTTATTTTACTTGCTCTTGTGAAACTATATTTGGGATGGCTCAAGAATGCAAAGATGAAAGCAATGGAACAGGGAGATTACTTGAAAACGAGTTAAAGTTCCATTTTATCTTATTGCATACTGGGTCACAAATTTTACAGTTCCAGCATATAAAAATACAACTGTTTCGCTAAATAAAATGGTAAAATATTGTGTTACTTCACCGTTACATTTGAAAACAATCCCAGAAACTCATCGTTTACAATCTGTTTTTGACCTCTTTTTCTTCTCAGCAAGAGGCCATAGATAATAGCTACAAATCTCTGTTTTCTCTTGACAAAATATTTTTTGTTATCTCTCCAATCTAAGCACTCCCATCGTACCATCCAAACATTCATGACTACTCATATACAGTATACAGTGAACGTCGTTAGCACGATCATGACTTAACACAATCTCCCATTTAAAACACCCTCTTCACGAAGTCCCAATTTAACCCTTCTGTAAACATACAAACTTATTTTCGATAACAAGCTCGGGTTTGCATATTCAATCTGCTTAGCACGTTCGGTTCATTTGGGCAGCAAATTGTCAGCCGTCCGTGCTAGCCACGTGCTATGAAATCATTGAAAAGCCAGCTTTCTCGCCAAACATGCAAGCTGGTAGCCTCTGCACCATTGCTGCCAGTAGACTACTAGCCTAGTGTTAGCCCATCCTTGTCATCCCCTCTCTTACCCCAGCATGCACACTTAGCATCTGGTCAGTGTCATCTCATGATGTTATGTTAACCTAGACCTCGCTTGGGCTCACCTCTCGTTCCCCCGACTTCAACTGTGACACACAGCATTGTAGGCCTCCACACAGCCCCACAACACATCAATGACCAGTTCTTCAACTTTTATCACCACGCATCGTACGTTATCACCCTGTCTTATCTCACCGCGCACCACAACTCGCTTATCACAGAAGACATTACTGACAGTGTCAAAAGAGTCAATGAGAAGAAAGAGGTGTAAGAAAAGAGAAGGAGGATGACACTGCCAGGCCTAGTGCTGCAGAGGCCAGGAATGCACTGGCAGTATTCGGGAACTATCTCCAGGCCTCAAAGGCGCAGATAAGGACTCTGACACCCTCTGTGCCATGGAGAGAGTTGAAGACAAATGTTCAGAAGCAAGTCTTAAACAGAAGACAATGTTAATTTTTTTTTTAAGACATTAGAACTTAGATGGATAAGTATGTATGTTCTTATAAATAATACAGTAGAAATTTCTTAATAAGTATGCTTAATACATTTACCCTTTTTAATAAGTATAATAAATGTCTGCTGTGTTTTATTTCAAATGTATTCTAAGCCTTTTTCATGTTTCGGAAAATCAGCATGGGGTTGTACAAGAAAAATGATTGACCCCTGATAACACATTTCCCCTGATAACACAACCTTTCGAGTTTGGTCCTAAGGGTGGGTGTGTTATCAGGGTTTCACTGTAATTTTATATCATTCATGTTTTAATGCAGGGAAAAAATTATGAGACATTCATGATTAAAGAAGGCAGTACATTGTTCTACTTTGTTTAAAAGTATGAAGTGATCTGTGAGGTATTTATATATGACAACATAATTTCATAATCTTCCACTTTGATGCGATATGTGCATAACAAAGATAGCAAATAATTGGGTCTCGATCAAGGCATGAAGATGAGTGGAATTAGTTGAATGAAACAGCTTCAAACTTAAATATTCTCAGATACACCCCGACATCCACCGAAAATAACTTCTCATATTTACAATCTGTAAACTGGTTTTAAAAGTTTTAAATTCCCTTTATGGATTCCACTTTTGGAGGACTGAAAGTTTTCAATGCTATGTAGTTCTTGGTGAACCAATTACAAGAAGGCATCTAAATTTGCAGAATTTCAGAGGTCAAGAAATAATACAACAACCTGTGGAATCAATAAATTTCTTGAAAACTTAACATTTGTAACTTGCTAAAGTAATGGATTAGGCTTGGGATACCCAATAGGATATGCTCTGAGGATGAGGCTGGTATTGGGGCTGGGAAGCTGGAGGAGGAGGTGGAGGTGGGGGTTGCTGTGTCTGTTGAAATATATGGCCTGGGAGAGGCTGTGGGAGTGAGGGTTGTACACCACCAAAATGGGCTTGAAAATGAGATGATGATGCTGGCGGAAGCCCCACACTGTAGGATGATGGTGGAGGAGGGGGTGGAGGCGCATTCACATGCTGGGCCTCTGGCATTCTCTGCATTGGTTGAGACATGGGCTGGCTGTGTATTGGGAAAGGAGCTGATGTCTGTTGCAAGGTGTAAGACACTGGGGGCGGAGGGGCTGCTGATGATATGGCAACTGAATACTGTGGGAAGTGCTGAGTGCTGCATACAATTACTGCAGATCCTGGAGGCAGCATCTGCTCCCCAGCCTGACTGGCCTGCGACACTGTGATATGCTCAAAGGTCTGATGGAATTGCGGTGGGGGCTGGGGAACCTGCTGAGCCCCAACATCAAATTCGAAGATCTCTTGTGACACTGGTGGCTGCACAGAGTGAGCTGCTGACACATGGCCATGGACATGCTCTGGGGGACCTGGCATAGATACCGCAGGATGCTCTATCTGAATAGTTTGAGGGGCAGCATGCTCAAAGAGAACTTGTCTTGGGGGCGGCCCACCTAGTGCATGCTCAATATGGATCTGACCAGGGGCGGGAAATCGGTGATGTGTGATATGAATGGGAGCCCCCGGAGGGCCTGGATGCTCAATGACAATTTGGGTTGGGGGACCTTCAGGTCTGGGTCCTTCAACATGCATATGTGGATGAGCAATGTGAACCTGAGGTGGCAGATTGGGGTCTGACTGATGTAAAACATGGTGTCCTGGGGGAATGTTGGTGGGAACAGGTGGGGGTAAAGGTCTGTGCTGATGAGGCATCCCAGACTCTTGAGATGTTGGAGGCAGATTTGGGTCAGATGGCATACTGGGGTACCTCAGAGGTTGACCCTGATACTGAGGGGAAGCAGGGTGATGTTTCTTATCTCCATCCTCAGGTATGTCTCGTTTCAATTCAGCCAGGTCCGCTATCTCTTTATCTGTTTCCTGTTGTGCAGCATTATGCTTATTCTTCAATATGCCTGAAATAAAGTATCTAAAAGTTAATATCATAGTGTAATAATTCCATTTCAAATGAGAGTGCTCTGCCCTCCCTCTACAGGGGGATCTTTTCCATTCCAAAGAACAGATGAGCAAATTTCATCATGCTTATTTCTGCATTTTTTTTTTGTTGTCAAAATGAAGTCTTAACTTCCCAGTCCTGAATGGTTGTGACAAAAAAAAAAAGTTAAGTCCTAAGACAGATAAATGGCTGCCATGATATGATACAGGTGGGTTAAACATGTGCATGATACATATTTGTGAAATTATATCAGCAGTCTGTGGTCAATATATACAGCCCACTATATAATGTTATTTCCAATTATCAGCTCGCTACAGAAAATCAAACCACTCTGCAGAGAGATATAGTCTCCAACTAACCTCGTATTTTCTTTTTGTCTGGTTCTGAAGGGGAAGGACTTGTTCTCCTTTTGGTTCCTGAATCTGCAAATTAAAATCACAATTTTATTATCACCCATTCAACTTCAATCAACAATCTAACTTGAAAAATTACCCGGTACACTTAAGTTTTCTACATTAAACTATAAATAGGCTTTCAATAAACAGTAGAGAAATCCAACTTCCAACATCTCATTTAAACTGGCAGGACTTTTATCTAAGACATCAAAATGTAATCTTTATCACTCTAGGGGTGTTATCACTGCACTCAATGCACTGGATTTTTTTATGCTATCCAGGATATAGATATTCCCTACTCACATTCACAAGTAATAAGCAAACAGATTAGTAGAGTGGATTATGGAAGAATAACAGTTCGGAGAAGTGGATATAATTTGGATAATACTTCTCAAAATTCAAATTTCTGTGTAATTACAGTGTCTTGGGGTCAATGTTGCTCAACAATAATGAAAGAAGTATAAGTTTTCAGTTCTGTTCACTCCGGCATTCTAAGTAGATCCTACATAGATAATTTCACAAAGCTGTCATTTCATTACATTTAGTTAAGTTTCAGGTGAATGTGAATGTAACATTCCTACGTAATGCAATTATCAGGAAAATAGAGTATGACCAGCATTCTGAGAGCATTTTTTTTTCATTTACTTTAAAAGTCATAGTGTTTGGAGGGATAATAATATTTCCATTTACCCTTTCAAATCTATGAGTGACTTCAAATTAGACAATAATAATGGATATTCTACACAGCAGAGACTGCTCTTACCCCATGGTACTTCAGGTGACTTTGGTGGTAGCATTGTTCTGGCATCATCCTCTCTCCTACCATCACCAGCCTGTGATCCAATTGTTGAAGGGGGAGGAGGTGGAGGCATCAATACTGCTGAGCTTGAAGGTGGAAGACCTCTACTAGGAGGCCTGCAAGATGAAAGACGCATATCTAAGTAGAGCATCACTAGGGAGTAAGTCCTTCTGCAAAGACTTTTTATGCATTACAAGAAAACCATTATCACCATTTTTTCTTTTGGATTAGAAATATACAGCCTGCCATCATTTCTGGGCTACAGTTGTGTTTTTCTTTATCTATATGCCATTTCATTTCAATTTCACAGTGGGACTGGCAGCTTCTAGAGGCTGATGCATTCCCACACCTACTCCCATCACTTTTGCCATCCCAAATGTTGAAAATGGACTAGTTATTGCTTTCCTGGGACATTTCCCTAAAAACCTTTCATAAAACATACTGGAAGTGATAATAAAAAACTGCTAGAGAAATCTGAAATGGTCTCAAAATTGGCATTACAGTTCTTCTAAATTCTCTATACCTGTTGTCAACACCGGGAGATGCCATCTGCTGAGATGGTGACTGTGATGGCCCTGGAGGGGGTGGCCCTATCAAGTGATGCGTAGGAGGACCCTGGTGTCCTGGCGGTAGGCCTGGATGAAATGGATGACCTGTGGGCTGGGTCAGGATCTGCTGTCCCTCTCCAGGTGGCGGCAAGAGTTGCTGAGGTGGCTGCAAAATTGTCTGACCACCCAGGTGAGCAAACTGTCCCTGCTCCGGGGGCACATGACTAACATGAATGACTCCATGCGGAGCCTGGACCAGCTGGGTTCCAGGATGGTGAACAAGGCCCTGGGATATAGGAGGGTGCATTGACTGGGGTGGTGGACTGGAACGCACAAGATTCACCAGATGCGGAGGTCCATGCTGAGAAAAAAATTCAGTTTTGACTTTCATTAACACATATCATAGATCTAGTTGAAAATACTTTCTTGATTATTGCTCATCAGTGAATTGTAGCACCTACCAAAAAGTGTGCCACTACAGAAATTACAGCAGAAAGGACACATTAATATCTTGTGCATAATCAAACCTTAACACAATCAGCATAGGACAATGTAATCCATAAACTACAATAATGTTATGGTATATACTGAATAAATCAGTGTACCATTACCTTGCTCCACAAGTGTGGCCTACCAACAAATAAAAGGGAGTAATGGTGAATGAAGATATTTTATCAGTACACTTCATTTATTATGACCTACCTGATATCCAAGCAAATTATCTGGAATCTTGTCATCTTTCTCCTCTGTGAACCTTCGTTTAGGTTCCTCCTCTAGCTTAGGTGAACTGTAGTATGGAACACCACTGGAGGCCATGGTGTATACCAGTGATGTTGCGGCAGACATAGAAATATGAGGTGCCGGCTGACAAGACAAAAAAAAGGGTGGTCAAAGGGTGCGTAATGGGTCAACAGCCCAATACATAATGGTAATGCCAGTGAAGCTCTTATTAAAGCTGTTTTTCCCTTCACCAACAGCAAAAAAAGCTAAAACATTACAATATGGGTCTGGGCAGAATAAATTGTCTGAGCAATAATATTTTATGTGTCTCATCCATAATTGCAACAAGAAGACTCTACACGTCATGTTGATTCATTTGGACTTCTTTTTGGAGTCTAAACTAGTGACCCCTTAAAGTGTCCAGATCCACCATGTTTTCTGGTACACTAAAACAACCAACCACAATCAATCTGTTAACAAACCATTCTATTGTCAACTGATGTATGAAAACTGGCAATATTGAATAGCCGAGCAATGAGAATCTCGGCCAAAGGAAATTGGTGATTTTTTTTTTAAACAGTACATAAATTATGACTGTGATGTGAAAGGTAGTACCTGAGGTGGCAACATAGGCTGGCCTGGATGAGGGGCCTGAGCAATGACAGGAGGGCCTTGCTGGTGAATTAAGGTGGGGATAGAGGCCGCCTGGGAGACCAACTGTACTGTGGGCTGTACATGGGTGTATGCCCCTAGCTGTGTGGGAACAGGGGCTGGAATGGGCTGAGGAGCTGGTGGAGGGCCATGGACCAGCTGTTGGATGCCCATATGGGCAATGGCTTGAGGTGGGCCAGGCTGCTGTTGGCTTAATATCATGGGCTGCTGTCCTCCCATCTCCATATGTGCTAAAGAGAGGACATTACATTGAAAAGCAATAACATCACATATGGCAAAAACCATAAGCATTCCTACTTAACAGCTGACATGAAATAATACATTAGACAAAATTTCAGAACACAAAAATAATTCTAAAATATTATTAGAAGTATTCTTGAATACAATGTTATGATAAAACTGAGGACAAGCTAGGCTAGAGGGCATGACATGACAATGCCACTCAACAGAGTTGTCTGATCCTACATAGATGTAAAAAATCGACAATTTCTCCCTCATTTCACACAGTGTCCCTCCTATGCTTATTAAGCAAATATCACAGTAGGCAAAGACCTCTAATATTACTGGGCAAATGCAGTCACAATCTAATGACTATACACTCACTTGGTTGCTGAGATAACACTGAAGGAGCTGATACAGACATGGTACTAATCAGAGGCACAGGGGTCAGGTTCAGGCTCGATGGGATGACCATGGTTGGACCAGGTGCATTGTTGTTCAGAGCTGTAAAGTGCATAACTACTAGATCACACCAGTGGTAAACAGCTGAGAATATCAGCAACTCAGATGTCTGCTGATAACCGGGCTTACCTTGGTTTTTCTATCAAAATTTGTGCACCTTTGTGACTTACATATCAATACTGATCTGCCAACAAAATATTTTCGCAAAACTGAGACAGAAATGAGTCCAAAATTTTGCTGACACAAAGAGCAATATTCCAACAGAACCATTCAAATTGCACACAAAAAAAATGTCCTGGCAAAGATCAGCCCTTTTATCAGCAGACATCAGAGCTCCAATTGACGGTATGAGCCTGCAGCCCTTTCATTTAAAAAGGATTGCATAAAATATGTATCATTAATACCATCATGGCTTGAATCAATGCCCTTGTTAACATCTATTCTCCTTCCCCTCACTTCCCACTTTCCAAAATCCTGATTGTTTTGCTTCTTTTATCACACATTCTAAAAAACAAATCCTTCCACTACCATGCTCTGCTATGCTTGTTCCAAGAGTGGGTGCTCTGTAAGATTTCTCCAACTGTTCATTCATCAAAACTGTGCGAAGTGCACAATGAAAATTCCATATACGATTCTTTCCAACTGCTGCCTGCGGGTATCACAGGTAGGTGGTTCTACAAAAATAGTCCGAAAGATTTTATGACTAGAAACTGCAGCGCTGCCATTTTCTTACCTTGAGGAACTGGTGGCAGCTGATTCGCAACAGAGCCTGCTGGTACAATCATTGTGGGCGGACCTAGCTGTTGTACTGAAGAAGCCAAAAAAGCAACAGAATAATTTCAACGAACTGTATGTTTAATGCTGAACAGAATGCACATGCTAAAGTCTCTGAAGTCATCTATGGACAAAGCCTAGCTAGTCTTCAATTCTCTAAATTAGGGTGGAAGTTTAATCCTAAGTACAGCATTGTGCTTTCATTTCCTGTACAATATCTCAACAAAGGGCTCTTCAATAATAATCTTATTTACTACTGAGAGCACAATATTCATTATATGTAACTAATTTTTCGAGCTCTTCCCTGCACAAACATTTTATACAGTCTATGTATAGGCATTCCCAAAAGAGTTAAAATTTCAGGTGATACCTTGTGGCTGCAGTGCATGTAAGGATTGATCAGTGATAGCAGATATGGTAGCCAGACCTGGCTGGGCTGGCGCTAACTGCGCTTCCACATAAGTTGCTGTAATGAACAGAGGAAAGAGCAGATTAGCATTAACAGATACCAAACAGACTTTCCAAGGAAAACAACTGATTCGGTGAGACCCTGCCAAACTCTACTCCTCAACATCCTCCATCCTGTATCATGTTAAAAAAAAAATATGTCTTGGCATCATACTGCATCACAGTCACCCAGCACAAATCAAGATTAATCTGGCAAACTTGTTTTGGACTGCTCAACACAATTTCACCGCTGCAGTTGGCATCCATGCAAGTCTAAGATCTCCCAACGGCAAAAAATTATGAAAGTGTCAGACTATTATGAGCACATCATCCAGTATGACGTATCTAAGAAATCTTTGCTGAGAAGTAAGTCTGAAGTCTATAGACTTCACTGTAAAAGTATGACTATGTCTTCAATAATGGAATACATCTGACAATGTACAGTACAATAGCCCACAGAAGTACAGACACATGAAAGCCAAGACAAGCACGCATCTTGGATGGGACCTTGAAATGATCATGTCAATAACATGAAAGAGCAACTGAAGGTGAAGAATCAGCCTTCACTATTTCTAACCAACGAATGTCAGCTGAAATGCTTCAGTGACTATAGAGTGTCTACAACAACAACCTTCTTAAAAGTTTATTCTGACAACCCTGTAGAATTTGTAAGCAGCACAAAAAGGTGTGCACAGAGTTGTGGTCAATTTCCTTTTTTTCCTTTTTAAAATGATGACAAATGCTTTTTGATTCCAGCACATCGACATTTTTAATCCTCCCTATTTCCATAGCTCACAAAGAGTAATGGCCGCACTCAGGAATCACCATCAAATGAGGCATGCAACAGCAATCTGTTGGTAGCTGTGAGTACACAAGTAATTTATCATAAGCAACTATAGGAGTTCATCAGGAGCAAAAACTAAAAGACAGCTGTTGTCGACTATCACTCAGCATTCAGGAGCAAACTTATTTGAAAGATAAACATAAAAAAATAAGATGAAGTTCCTGTGGAAATTATGATGATGCAGATCAGCAAGTCAGTTGAGACAAAAATGACATTTAAAACATGATTTTTCATTATCAAATTTAAAAAAGGGTAAAAAAGTATACTCTGGCATAATTATCAACCTGTGAAAGAGGAGAGTGCTAGCCTGGGCTTGAAAACATTAGTTAATTATTACAGTCAAAAGTAACGATGGAGCGCAAAATGAGCTGCAAATAAAAAGGATTGGGTTTTTCCTGAATACAAATAATATGACAAGAAGACAACATCTGAATCTACATGAGATGGGAAAAGTAGAAGGTACCAGTAAATCCATAAACACAAGAAATAAAGAGGTCTTGGTCCCACTGTTTATCAATCCACAAAGCCTGAGAGCTACAATAAGACAATCTGAGTTTAAAAAATTATAGTCAATGCTGCAAAGAAAAGGATGATGACATTTTTACTGACGGTTTCCTCTTACAAAGCATGAATTCTATGCAGCACTATCAATAACATGCTGATATATGTGAAAACTTGGACTATGCCCACAGGTGAATTCAGCCAGGCAAGTGACATGAATAAAAGAGTCTACTGAGCTGTATGGAAGACTGGGCTTAGTAGTTTTTACACTAGAAAAAACAAAATGTACACATGAATGGCACATCACCTTCACGGAATTTGAGCAAGATCAGAACACTATAATACTAGATACAAAGTATGATAAGAAATATTTCTGGTTACAAGTAATGGGACGAAGGCAATAAGCAGCAGTTTGGCAGGTTTAAAGCAGAAGTACTGTTCTACCCAGGAAGACATCACTACATACTGTATTATACCATATAATAATAAAAAATAAAATAAATGCAGAGCCTGAATAATTTTATATCATCCCTCATTAAGAAAAACTGTGCAAAACTATATCAATACTTCCATTCTCCATGAATGAGAACTCTGTTGTGCCCTCAGAGCATCAAAATCCAAAGAAAACCCCACAGTTAGTACACTCCTACAGAGGAAAGCTATTCATCATACTATAAAATACAAGTATAAACAAATAATAACTTGATAATAACTGAACCCAAAATTAAAAACCATTCTGAATTGATTCTTTAAAATTCTTCTTCTCTCCACAGATATTATGTACATCACCTACACCACTCTGTTAACTAAAAAAATGAATACAGTGACAAGAACAGCTGCAAATATTCTGCCGAAAATTAGCAATGTTTGCAGAAAAAAAGAGGTGAGGTGTTTGCCAACTTGTAGCCTTCAGATCTGGCTCAGTTCTCAAGTGAAGGTTGTTCAGCTGGCAGCCATTGCTGTTGGAGAGGTGTATCAGTAACTGGGCAATAAAAGTGACCAGCTACCTTCTTTCTCTCCCTTTATTTCCCACTGGATCATCTTCATCTTACTTTTCTTTTATGTAAATCTGAACTACTATTATCAATGTTATCTCTGCATTTTGTCTTATAAGATCTTATAAGAAGTTGCGGGTTGATTTCCTGAAAACTGAACAATGATGTGATTACAGTAGTGTGGTGCCAGAAAACACATAAATAAGAAAGATTAATAGAGAGTGACTGAACCAAACAGTTGCCAGCTAAACAGAGCTCAAAGCATGAATATTCTCTTCAATACTGCAAATGCTCGGTGTGGTTCAAAAACGTCACTTTGACAGTATACATCCAATGCCACAAAACATGTTGAAAAATAATAACACCGCATATCATGGAAATAATAAAGGTGTACCTACGGGGTTCTTCAGATTTTGCTCCTGAAACTCAACGCGCGACTAAGTCCGAAAACTGTCTACGTCATCAATCGGAGGCCATCTGGCGAGGCTGGGGGGATCATGTCAATGCATAACAATAATAACATCGACCGAGGCTAGTATTTAGCTCTATGTGGAGCTTGGAAAAATGACGTCTTTAAGGCTAAAATTGTTTTGATAACCTGGATCTAGTTCATCAAACTGTGCTTCTGTAGAGTATTTCACAAAATTAATAGAATTCATAGATATATTTCAATATGCCGACTTACTAGCTCGGGGAGTGGGAGGACAGATCTGTATACTCTTAGAAGCTGGAACCCATGTTCAGGCCTACCTTGTTATTAAAATGAAATTTCACATGCACGGATTCATTATTGTTCTCTCATTTATGAGGTGGACCTCGACATTAAGAATACCTTAGTAATAAGTGTATTTTGTCCATGCACCAAGGGTTTACTTTAAATCGAGGTGTTTATGTATCATATGCCCTTGGTGCATGAAAAAAGTATACATTTTACTTATCAGATTTGTGAATACGCGCATGTGAAATTCGTACCTAGTAATGAGGTATACTCACTGATGTAATAACATAATACCGAAGTGTTATTGTACAGTAGTACACAAGTAAGACGACCCTCTTGACTTCTCTTTCCTCCTCTTCCATGTGTAGGTGATACTGATACTAACAGCCAGACATAGTATTGTAAAACATATTCCCTTCAGAGTAAATAAAGATTGATTTTATCTCCTTGAGTATACATTCAGTGTAACCCCGATATTAAGCATCTATTCAGTTAATAAGTAAAGACCAACCTTTTATTAAGTATTAATTTCAATCCACAGATTCATTATTATTCTATCATTTCATTGATGAGATGGAGTTCAATATCAAGAATAAAAAGTATTTTAAGGACATATTTCATATCGAGTTCTACTGTAATATATAAGGGCATATGCACATGTTTTTGTGTGTGTGTCTCTGTGTGTGTATTGGTGTATTTGTGGATAGGTGTGTAGCATATCTGAGTGATTTTATCAACATATATGTTGATAATTCTCTTTGTCTACAGTCTAGCTTGGGCAAAAACATCCGGCTTAACTTTTAAAGTTTTTGCCAACTCATTTACTTTTTCACTGATGTTGCGCTGTGTTGCACAGAAAAAATACTAGCTGTTGTGGCCATCAACCACACAACTGATTGTAAATCTTGGCAGTTTTCATTTTTTTTTTTTGTCAGCAGGAATTCTGTAAAATGAACCTTCTTCCAATTTTAAACTATATAGCGTGTGTGAAAGGGCTATGCAAGGGCTCTGTTGATTCATAGCACCATTAAAAACCTCTTGACAGCATGATCTTAAATTAGTCGTTTTTCGGAAATTTCTAAGGTTTCGGAAAAGGAAGAAACATACTCTCTCAGATCTTGATGATGTTTTTTCCTGTGTCAGAGTGGTAAGTAAACTAAGCACAGTGCTTGTTCCGAGGTTGTAACATTCTAGGTTACGCTGAACAGCCTAATAGTCAACATCTAAGGCAGCACTGATCTGACCTTTTGTCCAGGCAAGAAGGTAACCGCCAGCCACCGTGTGGGATGGCGCGGCTAATAATAGATCGCTTGGGGGACTCCGTTTCAGCGAGCAGCATTCTGAAGAACCCTATAAGCTTTTGGGAATGTTTCTGAAACAAATGACCAGCAACCAAATACCAGGGAGTGGGATCCTCAGCAAGTTCTGACACATCAACGTACAACCTCTGGAAATATCCAACAAATAACATTCTTGCTGAAAACCCTGAATGTAATATATTCACAAGTATAGTATATCTCAGAGTACACAGATATTATTCCGCTCTGTTATAAACAGTGCTGTATTTTTCACAGCAATAAAGTACGGTACATACAACAGTGTAACTTAAAAAAATATAGAAGGAAAGCAACATCTGCAAGATGGCATCTTTGAGTCTGGCTGTCAGTTTTGTTCATCATATACTTAATACAAAATGCTGTTAAGCATTTAATAACCTCATAGAACTTATATAAAATTTTTCTGAAATCACTGACCACAAAGCCCATACAGTACAAAGTCCACTCCTATTTAAGAAACTGCAAAGCAGTGAATACAGACTGATAGGAAAACTGCTGTGAACTGAGTACAACCAATGTGGAGTGAAGCACATTTGCAAAATCCACTAGTATATGAGCAACCCATCTGCTTCTGCTGTCACAAACACTGCAGCTGTATACATATTCAGTATAAATAGATGTGGTAAAATATATACACAAAAATATACAAATGCAAAATAGACTGTAAAAGAGAAAGATAAGAAAACACGTAGGCAATTTACAGCTGAAGAAATCAGCTTGGGCTGAAACAAGGTAACACCTTTAGAATGTATGTGATGTTAAAGTGAGTAGGACAACAATGAGCTCAAATACTGAAGCCATGCAGAGTATAGTAGGACTCATAATGAGGTGAAATCTGTAGAGAAAACAATGAGAATAAACTAATAGTGTCACCACCATGACCTGTATGACATATACATGGAAAGGAAGTAAGAAGATATAATTAATAGCTCTAAAGTCTAAACTGACACAGGTAGCCATTGTAGAAATACACAGACAATTGTAAATATGTGGGCACTGAGCAGATCGAGGGAAGCAAATAATATGGTAAATATGAGACCAACCATTTTGTCAGCGACTGACAAATAGCACTGGGGAGTAGATTTTTCCATAAAAACCAAAGAGAAACGTGTCAAGTTACAAAAGCTTGAAATGTCCTCAAAGATCAACGATAAGGTTAGTCACAATTTATTGAGAGTTTTAATGAAATAAAAACTGAACTGGGCATTGCCAGATAATGTTTATGGAGAATCCTGACGATCATAATGTTCCTCAGATTATATTTCTGTGGACTAAACTATGCTCTCTCTAATGAAAACCTCAGCGAGAGAACAACTCAGTAGCTAGTGCTGTTAGATCAATATTCAGTGTTATTGATAATAAACACCCTTTTCAGTAAAGGCTGGATGGGACTTTCATCCTCATCCAAGTTTCCAGAGTAACACACAAATACAAATTTTGGTAGCATATTGCATAATGTCCCAAACCCTGATTTATAGTTCAAACACAGACCCCTTATATCCCTAGTTTTTTGACATACATTTTCCAGTAATCCAACATGTAAACCACTATAAATATAGTAAAGACACTCAGCCTACCCCAAACATTTCTGCTTTGGGCCAATTCAGACTGCTTTTCAGTGGTGAAATACAAATATATCGTAATGTACCAATAAAATGCCTTTCTAGTTTTGGAACCAAATTTTTTTCCTCTTTAACACAAAAATAAATGGAAAATAGAGCGCGAAGGAATTTGTGCTTTTTGGTTTTATTTAATGCGTGATCAAAATGTTCTTTGGTAGATATACATGTCACTTTTTGTTTCTCAGTTTCTGCTTCAACTTAATACCTACGATAAGTTAGATTAGCATCTGAACAAGTCAGAGTAGTTCACCATACTTAGCTGCCTGAATAGGCCCAGTCCAAATAAGCACAGCTAAAAAGCATGAAAGAATCATGAAAGAAACAACAAAAAAAGCACATCATGCATTCAAATAATATGCTTGGAACAAACAAACATCACAGACTACAGATAAGTACATGAAATGAGAAACCATCAGTTCTCTTTTTGTCAGTCTTTGATAAGAAATCAGACAAAAACAAGTGATAAAGCAAAACTAGTGCATATTTAATGAATCAGTGTAAAAATATTACTGTCATAAATTGAATGAATAAATAACTAAATGGGATGATAATTCAGTAAGAATAAGAAGAAAATTCAGTAACGCAACACACCAGCTGACAGTGGAGTATAAATTCATACTTCACCATCCAGGTATTTAAAAGGTCAAGCTCATTCCTACTGTACTCTGAACTTCTTATTACTGTGTAATTCTAATCATGGATTAAAGACTTTGATTGCTCCATTTGACAAATATTCTAAAAATATTAAGAAACAATATTCACGCCTTAGAGTGATATAAACTGTGCCGTACCAGAAGGCTTTAATTGTAATTTTTATTCCCTCCATAATTCCATATTTGAAATGCAATATAAATAAGAGTTCTATTGCTGCGATAGACAGTCTATTTCCTGAGCATTATGTTCATTTGGGATGGCTGCTGCCTGATTTACTGCCTGTAGTTTGGGTGACTGTAATGGACTTGTACTGTACATACATGCCTATCATCAAAAGAAAAGGCAATCCCACAACTTCTACAAAAACATATGTATAACACCACGTTTACATAATATTCTGTTTTCACTAAACAATGACTATTGACCTGCTATAACCATCCATACCCTACCGTCAGCCAATGTCACTACTGAGTCAATAATTAAAGAGAAACAAACATTATTGACCGAGCCCTCAACTTTACAACAGCCACAGACTCCGAGTGCTGTGAAATGAGAGGTGACATGAGTTCAAACCTGGTGTATTAAAATTATTCTTTGGCTGTTATGTGGCCAAATATTAGCGCAGACTTACGCTGCTGAGGTACTCCAGTAATCAGCCCCGTATTGGCAGAGGCCGGCAGTGCAGCTAGAGCCTGCTGGAAACTGACATACGATTGTTGCACCTAGGTAGAAATAGTGAAGGAAACATGGTATGGTTAGTGGAGGTGCGGCAGTCTCATTTTGAGACTGCCCAGCAAAAGGATCAAGTTCATAATGTCATGGGGGGAGGGAAGTACAGAGATGCAGGAAGATACAGAATGACATCTAGAATGGGGGAAAGGGAGCATATTTACTCTTGATAGCAGAGCTCTTCCCTAATTTTCTCATGTCAGACAAGCTACTCGGTAACATTTCCATGAAAACTTTCTTATGGCCTGGACTTGAAGCAGGGCGGAGGTCAATATGGTCCATTCATGAGACATCTTCTGACAAGAAAATAAATCTGCACTTCAATACTGGTAATTCTGAGGTGGTGACTAGGAAGAGGAAATGGCATCTCTAACACACATGCTTCTCTGACATGGTTTATCAGCCACAGCTTGCTGTCATTGCTTTATTTTTCACTATAATATAGTCACAATCCCGGGTACTGAATATACTACTGAAGTATCATTCAATAAATGAAAACACTGCATGCATTAATGTACATGATGATGGTGATGATGATGGATGAAGATGTACTGATAATGACTGATAATGTGTGACCAAATGGTAATGGGGATGATGTTGTGGCAGTGATCATTAGGATTTATAATAAATCCATAATACACTAAGGATATCTGATGGACATTACTCTGACAATGACCTCTTTGCACTTCAAATTGGAATCCTCAAATGGTACTTTTCTTCCAGGCCATTTGGACATGACAGGCCTTTATATTTTCAGCTTTTCCTTACAATCTGCCTTTCACAAAGCAAAATCATGTATTAAATACATTGCCCCAATTTGGCAACATTCACAGCAAAACCTTGAAATAGCCAAGAAATTTTGAAATCCAAACAATCAGCACCCCTTAAATACAAAGTGACTTCTACAGCAAAATGATGTCCAATTAGGATTCTAAAAGCAGTGTATCCAGAAGTGGAAAGATGTCATCATCATAAAAGATTACCTCTTCATCCAAATCCACTGTAGGTATGGCTGACCTGAACAGAATCTCATTAACACATTGAAGTGGAAATGCAGCTAAAAATGCATAATGATATAATAATTACAACAGCCCACCAGAAAGGTTTAAGCAGTTAGTGGTTGTGCAAATGAGCAATGTATACTTTAGCCAAGAATATGTGACTTCAGCAAGCTGTGGTGATATTACTAATTGTGATCTCTATCAAATTTTTCCTGATTCCATCATGGCTTCAATGGGTCAATCTACAAAGCATACAAAATTGGGAGAGGCACTTTAGCTCATTATCTGGAAGAGTGAATCATAAGTAAAGCACAGGCTCCAAAACAAAATGAGAGGCAAAGAAAATTTTTATCAAAAAGATTGGAGGGAGGGGGAATGTGGTTTCAGGAGAAGCATATTTGGGGCAATGGGGACAGTATGAAACACACAAAACGTGTCTTGATTTTTGTTTCAATTTAAAAGACAAAATTATTACTTGGTCCTTCATGGAAAAGCATCACAGATCATGTCGCAAATTTCTGTGAATTTGTTTCTGCAAAAGAAAACAATTAATAGACAAATATCCCCCATCCCATCCCTCCCTGCTCCCGCCATATCTCCTCTCAGCTTTTCCACCATCAATGTGACCCAGGCTCTGAATCTTTAAACAAACAAAAAAAAAACAAAACGAAAGTTCAGCCCATTATTTACTGTGAAACTGAGATAATAAAGGCTTAAATATTTGCAGAATGCAGGTATTTTATACGTGCTTTGAATTTACAGGAAGTCAGAAGTGTTTACTAGCTACATGATTCAAAACTAAAGAAGAAAATTTGTCCACAGGGATAAGCTATGACTTGGTCAATGAACAAAGGGCCCAGGGCTTTCTGACAGTACCACACCTGTGTAACTTGAATAAAAGAAAACTCATTAATAAAGGGAAATCTTTGGCCTCTCACAGGGCTAATACAAGCTGATGTTGAACCAAAACTGATACTAAGTAAAAGAAATCATCTGACCAGATTCAAAGTGTAAGCTTTTGGACCAACATTTCTGACAGGAATGCCTTAACTTACCGTTTGTATTAGATTCTCAGCCAGTTTCTTTGCTTCCTGGAGTCCCATAATGGACTGGTGCCTGGCAGAAGGAATGGTATAAAAACTGCAACAAACTGCCTCATTTTTGCAGAGATAAATTTCTCATATTTTATATAACAATGTAGAAATCTGAAACTGCTTCTTAAGAAGATAAAGTCTAACTCATTTTCAGTCACACTCACAGACCTGCACCTATCTGCTCACCCCACATATCCCAGAAACATTGACAATATGTGTAACCATTTCAGGTAAATGTAATCCAATCAGTCTGAGCAGTCGCGAAAAAGAATAAACCAATGAGCTTCACAGTATGTTTCTCTTTTGATTGCAATTACTTGCTTTGGCAAAGCTAGTTAGTAAAATAATAAAGATAATGTTTTAACTACATATCCTTCCTCTCAGTTGTACCTCATGAAGAAAAAAAGGCATTACCATTTGGACCCATATAAACAGTACCAATATTATTCCACACTAATAAAATCTAGGCAGTTTTATATTGTGGAGAGCACCACCAAGACCATGACTGATCAATCCAAGTGGAGTAGGTCCTAGGATGCAGTGCTGGGGTTTCTAATATCCAGTAGATAAGACAATTCTGCACTGATGCAGCATCCTTGTAATGCCTGGCTTTGCATTCACTGTAAGTGAGCAAACTGTCTCTCAATAAAGCATAAATAATTGTCACGCGCATAAGATAACTGCCTAAGTCATTTTTGTGTCTGAAGAAGCTGTTACTATTGGTGCAGGGATCTCAGTCAAAGGCATCATTGAGTTGTGTGTGATATTTACTAACTGCATTGTAAACTGCTTGACTGCTGAATAACACTTTTGCTAATAATGATTGTGACGTTCAGTAATCAAAACAAACAGTTTTGTCTTCTTTGCTGACAATGGCAAAAAATGCCTTAGGCAATTATCTTATGAGTGTGACGTAATATTACTGTGACGGGCAACTTACTCAATATGCACATGCATTGGCTCAATGGTGTCTACCATTCCATTTATGTCTGCAAATCCTGAGCCTCGCCCTCTCAAACTAACACCAGCACCTGTTTCTGTTTGAATATGCTGTAGGAAGCTTCCCTGAAATATGCACAATAGACTGGTGCAACATCAAGCAGGAGATCAAAGGGGTACATCTGAGAAAACTAAAATGTGGTTTCTCTGACAACACATGATGGATACCATAGTTTCAAATTTACTTATTGCCACAACACTGTTAAATATGAATGTATTATAGGTGCTGTTTAAAAAAAAAAAAATGTGTCTACTGACCAATACAGTTTAACACAGACAGCATTACTTCATATCTCTCACTCCCTAACCATCTAAACTGTCTTTTATCATTAGTGCTCACAGATTTATTTCTATTCAAAATAATATTTTGAAAGTTTGCATGACATTACCTTAAAGGAAAGTTGCATTGTCCTACAGACAATATTAAATCATATGATATCCTATTATTCCAATAAAACAGTCTTTCAAGCATCAGTCATAATGATATAACACCTCTGCCGGCCCCAGACAACCCACAGGGTTACATTATCCAAAGTCTGAATTGTTACACCCACTGTGCGCATGGCGGCCATAAGCTTATGTCAAATACATTCTAGCCACATGGCCAAGAAGTCTAGCCAGTGCTCTGCTTAAGGGTGATAGCATGTTCGTATGAAAGTTCTAATTCCTCTGGGAACAGCAGATATGTCAAACAAAATCATGCTGAGGCAATAAAAATGCAAAATACTTTATCTGGCTTACACTATCAAACTTTATGTTTGAATTTGGATGACCAGAACCTTAATTAAAATCTGAATAATACATTGTCAGATACAGGTGTCTGTAGCTGTGAGAACTTAGGTGACATCATCGTTTTTGCCACAGGCCTCTGCTGATCGGGGAAGGGAAATAATTCTGAATGCAAGGGCCAAACTCAGTAACTCTAGCTCTCCTTTTTGCGTCATATTACATACGCACATGATAACACAACGATGCTCTTTCTTCACAATATTGACTCATTAGGCACCATAGGTGATTTTTAGAGAGAAAAAGTACTGAAAAACAGAAAATTATTTTTGATATGTGTGTCCTCCTTTAACTACACAATCTTGACAGGGATTAAAATTTTAATGTCTGGAGTGACAACAAATATATGGGAATTCTAAATTATGTCTGATCTCACCCCTGGTCCTAAAATTTTGTTCTTGGTGTCAAAGTTTGGTGGTGCATGCTCTAATCCAATGTACAGATTTTCCTGGAGAATAGTCACCTGCAAAGAAGATAGAAATAAGTGATTCTTTAGTCTAGAATGTTTAATTACAGACAATACAATTGGTTGCTAATGCAAACATTGTATCCTGTTATATAAATTATACAAAGATGTGGCCTTTATGCAGGCATCCTTCAGATAATATCTACATTTCCTGACAATTTACACAACTCTGAAAGTGGATGAAGTTCTGTATTTTTCACCATGTAATAATACAAGAAGCAAACAAAATATACAGATTTTAAAAAAAAAAAAAAATATATATTATAAATATAAGTAAAAAACTTACAGTCTGAGGTGGAGGCTGTGAGTGTGGTGGTATCTGGACATGGGGTGGTGGTGGTGGTGTAGGCAGAGACATCAAAGGAGGAGGTGGTTGGCCTCTCATATTCATGCGGTTGTTGCCAGTGTTTGGCCGAAATGGAGGTCTCATCCTGCCCCCTCGCATGAAGTTCATCCCTCTGCCTTTGGGGTCCACCTTGTTGCCGCACATACTCTTGATGATTTCATTGATCTTTTGCACAGCAACTTGGCAGATAAATGCAAGATATGAATATTATAGGCACAATCCATATGCTGTAAAGTAGGGGATTACAAAAATTAAACAAATCTAAAGTAAGAAAACTGGTATCAAAACCTCTCTCAACTGTCTGGACTTCATTTTGCTAGTTTAAGCTAGTCCCAACTTGTATGACTTCATCTTGCTAGTTTAAGCTGGTCCCATATATGGAATCAACATTAAAACAGTTTTTTTGCCTGGGTCATATAATGTCTTTGCACAAACACACATTAATCTATACCAAATAGAGAATCTTCACCACACAGTGGTTTTGAAAGCAATACACAATACAAGATCAACTTATATACATTTACTCCATTTAAAGATACATACTATCAACTGATTCCTTGGTTGCTGCTTGAACATTCAAGTATAAGCATCTGTCCCTGCAAAAAAAAAAAAAAAATTCAATCACTTAAAATGGACAACATGTTAAAAGCAACATTGTCTACCTCTTACGTCTATCACAAGATTTGAATCAGGTGGCACATTGGCAAAACCACAAAATCTGAGAACAACAGGATAAAGCTGTAAAATAAACATTCTAAATTTCCATCCCTTATTCACAATGCTAATTTCCAGCTATCAAGGTTTTCTGCTGTCTTAAAATTTAAATAAGACCTGTAGATTGCTACACTCTGGAAATGGTACTACTACACTGAGATGTGGATTAGGATAAAAGCATCAAAGTGATAGTGACCAATCTTTTAAGTTTAAAATACCTGTGCATTCCCCTGTTGTCAAATATGGAAATAGTTTGTTTAATAGAGTTCCTTATCAGGGTCTGTAAATCTTAATTCATGTCTTTTGACATAATGAAACAAAATATTTGTTTTCTGAAATTATATATGTTAGTGAAGATTTGAATACCCAATTTTCCTCAGTTCAACAATAAGAAAATGTAGCAGACATTGCTCATACATTAAGGCTTGGCTGCTGACTGCTTTAACAATTTACATATGTAGTGGTCACACTATACTACCAAAAACCATCATATAGAAATTACTGATGGCATCTGCCGTGACAAATAAAGATTGGTATTTCTCACTTTGAATGAAATTTCGGGACATTTTATTTCTTTTATTACTTCTTTCACTATTTAGAGTTCGTGAACAAGTGTATGGCCTTGACTTATTAAAGGACTCATGATCACCTTAGCATCTCTGTGATGGTGTAAGTGTTGGAATCGCCTGCCCAAAATCATTTATTTGTGTATCCTGCTTTTCAAGACACCTACCTAGGGTTTCTTGCTTTTTCATCTGGACCCATATAACGGCCTCTGGTAGTGACAGCTGCTCCACTGGCCTTTGAAATCTGAAACAAAAACCTTCATGTAAGGACTGTGACCAATGGTACAAAGAGAACTGACAATAGACATGTGTACAGACTTTCAAATCATGTACATTTACTGACTATTAAACACTGTATGATATTTTTTTGATAGACAGCTGTATATTGTATATTCTTTTAAATCATACATTTACTGGATATGGTCAATATGCTAAAATTACTTTGGTAATTGTCTTCGTTTGGCATCTTGTAAGCCTCTCAGAGCTCATGTTTGCCATTGATTGTTTTCTGAAATTATAAATGTTAGTGAAGATTTGAATACCCCATTTTTATTAGTTCAACAATAAGTAAATATAGTAGACATTGCTCGTACATTAAAGCTTGGCTGCTGACTGCTTTGACAATTTACAGATACCTAGTGGTTGCACTATGCTACCTAAAGTCATCATATACATGTATATACACTCTATAAATTACTGATGGCATCTGCCGTAACCATGGCAATGATCTCAGGTCAGTCCTTGCACGAGATAAACTTATTCTTACCTCTTCCTGTGTTGTTCCTCTCGTCAAAGTATTGCGGCATGGTGTGGTCAGATTGTTAATCTCAACCTCAGCTACAACCAGGCTGTTTGGTCCTCCTGCCTATGAAATGATGATATACATAAAGTACAACTCATGATAACTTGTTTCACTTTTTATGTTTCATCCTATTTTTAAATACATACTTACTATCAACCCCATGGAAGAAGAAACGTTAGTATAGCAAATTATATAACAACTACATTTTCATGTGATCATATTCAAAACAACAGGACGTTGTTTGAAAGAAATTAGTGCGATGTTAACACTTTTATATCAAGTTAAGGGGGGAAGCAGGTCCTGAAATCGAATTTTTGCTTCAAAATATCGATTTTGAGTTTTTGCGTTTTTCAAGTACCTCAACCATTTGACTTTACGAATACACGAAACTTATTGACATTTTGCATGTTTTACCCCTCATAATGGCTGTTTTAGGCAATCAGGTCATGGTAAATTGACATAGTATTGAAATTTTCAAATGCAATTATCTCAAAACTACTTTTGCACCATTTTTTTGCATCTCCTTTTTTATTTTTGGACCGATTGGCATGATATTTTGCATATCACTCTTGTAATGAGGCCCATAGGGCCTAGGATCAGATTTTTGATATCTGCTGTAGTTTTTGAACTAAAGTCAATTTTTGCAAGAAAATTTGTGAAAAATGGTATTTTTGTCATACACCATTTTCAAAATTTTTTTGTAGCAAAACAAAGGCATTTTTCACAAATCCGATCCTACCGTCTATAGACATAGACTTGAACTAATATACAGCAAAGTTTCATACAAATTGAATGAAAACTGGTGGAGCCTTTGCATTTTGAAAATGGTAGATTTAAGTACACTGAAATTCAAAATGGCGACGTTTCCATGGCAACCAGAAGATGTACACACTTTTTTTCACATGATTCCTACTAATTTTGGCCTCCTGAGTCCAAATATCGTCATGAAAATCGCCTATCTCAAAGCGTTTAGAAAATCACTCTCTCAGGCCCCCCCCTCCTTAATCCTAATCATTCATCTCATTCTCAATAACTCCATCAACTGCCTCTCCAACCATATAAAAATTTACCTTTTTCGTGATAACATTTGTTCCTGAATGTATCTGATTGGGCTTCAGCATTCCTTTAGCTATAAGCATAGCATTGACCTTGGCTGCTGCCTCCGCTGCAGCTTCTAAGCTACTTTTGTCGTCATGATCTTGGTGGCTGTACATTTCCATGGTGACTATTCATGCCCCTGCAAATGAGACAAGTGCAAGAATTAGCTGCCAGCAAATGAAAAGAGGATGAGGCTTAGACATGTAACAACAGTATACAAACAATGAGCATTATTAATTACTCCACATGAGCAACACATGTTACAGATAGTTTCAGGCGAATACCTAAGGCAAAAGAGACATTACACTTTAACTGTCATCCCAGTTGATATAATTTATGTGACATTAAATATATGTCCTCCTAAGTTGGACAGACTGAAAGGTCAAAGTAAAGATTAGAAAAAAAGTGACAGAAAAGATAGGGTAAAACTTTCTCAAGGATGCTTTCTCATCTCTAAACATGCCCCTAGCTCTGAACCAATATATCTTGGGCAAGTATAAGAATTATTTATTATATCAAATTGACATTTATGACACTTGAGAACTTGGGTGACAATATCATGTAGTTGATATAGTGTATGACTATGAAGTCAGGCAAATAAATTTTAATTGCTAAAATGCATTACATCATCATTAAATGAGGACTTATGTGGCTCCCTTTCTGTATTCCTCTCTAGTCTCTTGAAATAGATGCAGAGATACTAGATTTTCAGGATGACAACTGAACATTTCTGCCTGGGTTTCAATTCTGCCTTGCTCATCTTTTAACCCTTGTACACAAACAGATCTGCAAGCAGAATGTGAGTGGCTCCTCTTATGTAAAATCTAGATTTTACATCTGAGTAGCAACTCACACTCAGATATGAATATAAATCTAGATATCTTATCCAGACAATCTGTCAGTGAATTTCCAATAAAATTTCACTTGTGTGGTCTTTTCTTTCCACCTCTTTCATTCTTCTTTACTGGAACTATTTTCAGTGAAGAATTAAGCTGACACTAGTCTAGTGCACCTGTGTTTCTGTCAAAGCATTTCCATTTCCTTAACAAGAAAATCCCTGTTTAATTATTTTATGTATTTTTACATCACTATGTTATTTATATCTACAGATGGAGGCTACTCTATTTCAGTGATGAATATTTGACATTCTTATGATCACACTTAACAGATTCTGAACTGGAACTTTCCTATACTTTCTCTCTTATTAATGCAAGGATTATCACTTCATTACATTTCACTTCCCACCATTTTCATCTTATTTAGAGTAAAGCTCTAACTAGGGGGTACCATCAAAAAATTTAACGTGATCTCAGAAGTCTTATATGAAAATAGATAGACAGAGCTCATTCAGCTGAGTACAATGAAAAAAAAAGTTTGTAAATCGGATGGTTAGTTTCTGAGTTATGAATTTTTTTTGCTGACTAATTTTCACTGTTTTGGTGAACATAAAATACAGAGACTAATAGAAGAGAAGAATGGCACCGAAATAGGATAAATTGATGCTTTGATATAGGATAAATAATAAATGCTAACCTTACCGGAAGTTACCGCTAACATTAGATACTATAAACTATATATTTTTGTAATCTGTATATTCTGAACTATAAGATAACAATGTGTTACACAATAATCATGATTACATAATCCAACATGGCCACCAAAATGGCCGCCATGACGGCAGGTAAGACCGATTTGACAACTTCGAAGCTAAATCGCATCGTTATTTATTATAATAAGTATACAAAACTATATATTTTCTGACTCAGAATGACAACCTGTATTACATAGAATCATTTTCAAGAAGAAATACTGAGATTGGTAAGAAAAAAACTTGATGTAAAACATAAGAGGTTGCAGAGACCAGACACTACTGTTACAAGTAAAAAATCCATGTTCTGCAATGCATCATAAAAGCATCTGAATATTTTTACAGGAAAACTTTGAACTACAAAGCTGAGTTTTATCTCTGCATGCAATTTGGACCTACAAACGCCTAACTAGCACCAGCTGATTGCTAGTCAAGCAGTATAGCAACGTGATACGATGTTTACACACTGTGTTTAGATCTACATGTTCCTGAGAACTGAACTAAATGTATTAGTCTGGTGCTCTCAAAGCTGATCCCCCTTATATCAAACACCATCAGTTTGTAACCACAAAAAAGCAACAATGCTCTCAAAAAATAACCAAAACCATTGCTTCCACCCCGCCTCCCCACCCCGTAGTCAACCCCGGCCAGACCCGGTTGACTGTGCGCTCGTCCGCCAGGTGAGCCAGACTGGGGTCGCAAAGTTTTAAATCTACGAACAGTTTTTATAAGTGTGTTTCATTAATATTACAATATAGCAAAGTTCCAAAGCCATTCTTGGCGTAATCAATGCAAATATCGAATGCAGCAGGCAAATAAACACCCATGCGTGTCAGTGTGTACGCTGCTAAGAACGAGAGTGACCTGCCCTTGAACTGCAGTAAAGGGAACATGGCGAGAGCTGACCAGCGAAATCGGGCCGACCATGGGTTGGAAATTTAAAGTTTTCTCATACAAAACGTTGTGCAATCTCGTTAATCAAATGAGTATCATTGAGGAAAATGGATAAACTTTATATTTCACGGTCCTCATCGGCGCAATTGGTTGTTGATGACATTAAAAAATCCCTTCAAAAACTTTGAAACGCTGTAACTTTTCTCATAGACAACGTAGAAACTTCGAGGAAACGGCCACGTGATCTCTGTCCATTCATCTCTCAAAGTCACATGGTTTTGGGAACCAATGATGAGTTTCAGCACTGGAAAATTCCATTCAAACAACGCCACCATGCGTAACACAGTACGTGCAAGCTGTGATTTCGGGTGCCACGGCGAGGCAGACAGTCCGGCGCCTACCCCTTGGTCCTTAGCCGGGGTTTTTACAATGTTTTACGCAATGAAATGTAAAATTCTTGATATGAAACTGACGGGGAAAGACTGAGCTTTTCATTGATGCTAAATTTATGCAGATAGACCGAATGGTCATTGAGTAATTGGTGTGTGAAGTCGGAGAAAGCGGTGTGCGTGTCGAGTTCGCCGGTCTAGCCTATGCGCGCGGTACCCCCTACTCTAACTCTATGCTTGGAGAGTTACAACTGTGCCTGTCTAAGTACATGTACTGCCATTTTCTTTTTGTTTCTGTGAATTTTGCTGATAATCATTGCAAGCAAGTGGCTTTTATTATTTAAAGTGGACAATATCTAAAGTTTTGTCAGCTTTGAGTGCACAAAGCAAATTTGAATATTTATGGTTCATTTTTCAAACCAATTCTTAAGTGCACAAATCCTGGTGTCAATTCAATTCAGTTCTGTTTATTAGCTCTGGCAGAGTTCTGCACTAGACTAGAGCAATCAGCATCACACTTCCCTCAAGTCCATTAAACAAAGCAAACAGTCAACACATGTATAGCCACAGCAAGGTGACAGTGATCCTAACAAACAGCCAAGGTGTACATAAAAATACATTGGATCCATCTAGTCACATTCTGTGCCCAGGGACTGGCCCCTGCCTGCACCC
>JAWQUT010000054.1:1353834-1369160 GCA_033807755.1 Ellobium chinense
CCAAAGTCCAGAAACTGACACTCCTACATTCGCATCCTTGTTGACAAAAACATGTCAGTTAAGGGTACAGGTCAGGAGTTCGTTGTAGGAGTTACCACATGGAAATCCTTCCAAATATGCTCCCTCGGATCGTTAGAGTCCCGATTTTCGACCACCCTATACTAGATCTAGTATGAACTGCTTTCTTGATTGCCATCGTCTCGTGGTTCCATGGAAAAATTCTCCCAATATTGCTTTCCTGATCCAAGCAAATTTATACCAAATGCTTCAATATTAAAGTTGATTTATGTCAATACTGAGGCGAAGTGAGGGGACAAAGCTTACAATTCGTTGTGGTTCATTCAACAAAACCATTCCTTTCCAGTCGTCAGTTCATGACGCCATTACAGCTGCAGTAGTGCATTAACTTTTGCGGTGGGCATATTTGTGTCTAAATATCGATATGGCGATATTTCAGAAACATCGTTTACACTTCGATTTCAGGAAATTTTCTATCGATGATTTCGATGTATAAATTTTATTGTAAAATGGATTTATTGTCAGTAATAATGCCTGGTCACGTTTTATACTATTTTATTTGAGGGATCTTTTTCATCATCTTCAAAGATCGATATAGGCCTTGCCTAGAACAAAAGGCAAACTCGGTACCTTGCTGTCCTAGCTGCTTCTCAAAGTAATGAATTGTTCGGGGATATGTATTGGCATTAAATTTACAAATCTTACATTCAGTTGAATTACTTCCTTTGATGGGAGACTTTTTTTTTTACCCCAGAGATCTTAATGTTTATAATATGATGGGCAAGATATCAAGCTCACGGGAGATTTTATGCATACCGGTAATTGAATACCAAAGGGTTGAATGATGCATATTTGTCTCTTGTGGCAGTTGTGGGTGATGATTTCAGGACAGTTAGCATTTGCGACAGCACCAGTAAGTTATGTGACACAAGATTTTTATTAATGTCTGTTAGATGCATTTATGCCCGACCCTATTTGGACTTTTCTGGATACCGTATCCTGTTTAGACACAAAGTTAGTTTATTTTACATCAAAATGTCCTACTAGTTTTTTGTAATTCTACTTCAAGATAAAATATCCAGAGAAGCCCACAAAGTATAAAGATTTCCAACATAGATGGGTGAAATATGTCCAACAGTTGGTGCCATCGCAAAATGACAGTTGTCCTAAGATCATCACACTTGTTTCTTAAAAGAAAAAAAAATGCACCACTCAACAAATGGTTTGGAATGTCGACACCTAAATGGTAAAATGCTGCGCACCAAGTTATGTCATACTTTCCTCGAACAAAGTATGGATATTCACATCGATTTTTTTTTCTCCTGACATCGTCCGCATAAAATCGCCTTCTACGGCAACGATTCGGGTATGGGCGAACACTAAAATTGTATCGATATATCTATGTACTTGAAGAGGGTCTTTTTCTTAAAGTGTAAAAAACTTTTTTGTTTCTGTTTTGATCGTGTCCATAATATGTCGACGATTTCTTTATCGTAAAGCAGTTGCAAAATATATTCACCGTGGGTTCGGATGGAGAAGTGATTTGGTTGAAGAAACTGGTGTTTTTTTGTTTCTTTCTCAGGAAAAAAAGGTCATTGTGAAAATCAACTCCGGCTATTATATAACACCTCTTTTATCTTCAACCTTGCAACTGTCAAAATCTGAGAACGAAATCATGTTAAGCATGAGCACTGCCTACAAAACAAATGGTTTGCTTCATAATTTGATTTTCCATTAACATTTCTGCTCTATCATTTTAAAGTTGTTTTGTTTTTTTTCCATGTGAAGTTTATTTTTTTTTTTGAGGATCCCAGAAAAGAAAGGGGAATGTATACTACCAGGGATGACAACTGTCAAGATTCAAATTGTAGGGATTATTTGTTACCATGGTGCGAAATACAAATGGGTCATTTCACTCTAGATTGGTTTGGTTAATTTTTAAACCACGCTGCATGATCTTCTACCCATTTCCTTTGTTTTCTTGTAATTAAATTATTTTATGTATGTATTTTGCTTTATTTTAGTTCCCTTGTACTAATTTCAGTGGGCATATGTACAGTACTACTCATCCATCTCACCAAAACAGAGAACAATTAGAATTAACTGATTCAGATCGTATCTCGTCTCAAACTCAAAGCTAAAGCTTATTTAAAACTAGTCGAATACTAAACCTTTACGGGAAATGCCCATCATTTGCGGTAACCTGTGCACCTGGCCTACGTCGAGATTATTGTGAAGGCCCTATTAGGGTTAAACCAATGACCGACACACGACGACTGCTGTCCAGTTTAGGAGCGACACGGCTCTTTTCTAGAGGTTGTAATGATGAAAACATAGTGTGCAACTCACCAAAATCCGTGCACTCCATTTACTATACAAACTTAAACACCAAAGTGCTAAATGCTGCATTTCTCCGATTTCAAGTCGACTGTGGAGCTATTTTGCTGATAGCTATCAATTTTCTGGCAAGAGATTTCACATATCTTCCCCCTCATGATAAGACATCAAAAAGCTGATGTTGGGAATTTTTACAGGAGCAGAGATAAATGATTCACCTCCAGAGCTGGATAGCATAACTTGCTTGCTAGTGAGAGAACTGAGCACAGTAAATCCTTCTAAACTATAAGGAGGTATTATCATGTGGATATTGAGTCCGCAAACATACTAATCATCTGCAACATATCTTCAATCAAAATTACCGAGAAAAGACATCAGGTAGCATAATTATGCCTAAGAGCAAATGTATGCTCTTGAGCAAATTTTGTGTATTTGGGAACTCTTAGTTTGGAAAGAAATAAGTTTATACTCCCTCTTGAAACCTAAAATAATCGGCGGAAAGAGCGTCTTTCAAACATGACAAAAATCTGCCGACAAAACTAAAAAATTTGATCTTCAGTGATCTGTGGGTGTGACGGATTGTGAAATTTTCAGCCTAGACTGTTTAAATGAATTTTTCATACAAGAAAAATTTGGACCTAATACTTTGTGAGGAGATGAAGAGGGGGTGAACAAAAGACTTCAGCAAAACGAACGGGTTTTTTTTTTTTCCACAGATCGCCTTTGTGAGGTGATGACAACGTTTCGTTTATGATTAATGGGCCTTTCTAGGGATTTTTGTTGGTCTTGACATAAAGTTAGTTAATTTCACATTAGTGCGGGTCTTCAATTCTTTTTTAATTCTGTACCTGGACAGAAATTCTAGAATAGCACGCATATGTGTAACCGGGTGGCAAGGCATATAGAATTTTCATTCATTGTATTAGAGGAGGAGGAATGTGAGCCCAGTCTTACATAATATCTAGGAAGGTGTGTCAACAAGGATTTTACCAAGTTAGGCCTACGGTGAAGAATCAATTTTTAAAGAAAGGGCCGAAAACACCTACATTAGAAATTTTCTTTTCCTATCGGGAATCGAACCCAAGGTCTCTCAGCTAGCAAGTCTGAATGTGCTACCACTACATCACATGGACGCTAACTTCACCGCGATTTAATTCTCAAATATCTACCACTTGAAATATGTTCCCTAACTCCCATGTGCAAGCTTAGTAAGTGTTTACCCGTGACCCTGGTACATATTCAGGGAGTTGCAGTGAAGTTAGCGTCCCTGTCCTGTGGTGTAGTGGTAACGCATTCAAACTTGCAAGTTGAGAGACTCTGGTTCGATTATGGTTTGTGCGCAACAATCATTTAGGCTATACAATAAGGTTACATGAAAACAAGAAGCGGACGTATTTTATCGAAAATCAACGCAATTGACTTTTGGCCTTCATTGTTGAGCATGGCAAAGACACCTGAGGAGTACGCTGCCTTTCAGGAAGAAATTCTCAACTCAACTCAGCACTACAGAGATGTTCAGAAGAAAGAGGGTGACGTGTCTCCGATAGCTGAGTGCCTCATTAGACTTGAGGGCCAAGAAGTTACAGATTTTAGCTCTCAATACGGAAGTGAATGCAGTATCTCCTATGTTGCAAGTAACCTGGCAGGAAAAACATGCGTGTTTCCTTCCTATGGGGACTATACTCAGGCATGCGTATTTGTAAGTTGCATAGTGAAATTAGTCAGTGAAATGTTTGTAACAGCTAACTAGACTAGATCTTAGAATGTTATACAAAGATTTTGATAAAGTCTACAGAGCCTAGAGAGGGCATGGTTCACCATGGTAACAAGTTACGTGCATAATTTGGCCCTCCCTGTGACCAGTGTTAAATTGTTATCCCAAGACTTGACTCTTCAGACTAAGCAGAACTTGTGACACAGATCTATTTATATAATGCTTATGCATGCTAAATTTGCTACAAACTGCTTGCAGATTAATGGCTAGCCAGTTTGAGTTTCAGAACTGTTTAGTTAGTCTATTTTAAATGTTTAATGGACCTGTCTCCTCAGAACAGTTGCTCCTCAAAATGTTTGTGCAGCATACTGTTTCAGTGTTTCTGAATGCACTAATCACCCTTTCAAATAGTAACACTGAAATGAATGCATCCCATCTAAAGGAGCAATTTTGAACAATCCAACTAATCCCAATGAGAGAAAATTTGAAATCCGGCAGACTGGAAGAACCAACTTGATTAAAAGTATAAGTGGGAACACATGGACAATTATTTTCATATCCTTTGACGCCTTTGTACTAGCATGTATTGTATGCAGCCTTATCACCCTCCTTGCATCTCCAACTTGTAGACTTATATTAAATGACAAGGAATTTTCAGATGCACCAGGCATTGAGGCAAGATGCTGTTCACATTACAGTGTTGTGTAAGGCCGAGACTGACTGCTCATTGCAAGCCACTAAGCTGTGATAGGATATTATGCTGTCTGCGTTTCCGTACCTGTACTTAGCTGTCAGATCATTAGGTAGAAGAAATAACCTGTTTATTGGGTCAGCATATAATTTTTTTTTTAATTTTTCATGTCACTGTGATTTAAGCTGAATCTGAATCATCCTAACAACATGGTAGGTATGACCTAGGTCATTTCATGTCAAATCAACCATTTTTTTTTTTCAATTTTGCGGGCGATTCCCTTGGATTATTTTGTTAAAACTTGTCATAAATGTTTTTTAGGGTGAGAAATAAAGCTCTGCCAAAAAGTTCCTCTGAAATCCTTCTAGTTTCTCGGACAAAAAACTTGTAAGAAAACCGGCAGATTTTAGGTAAAACTCATACAAAAGCATTTTGTCAGGGTTAATACCGTTTCATTTCAGACACCATTTATCCAGGTGAAAGTACCCACAGCTCTAGTCAGAGTTTCAAGGTTTAAGATTATGTTACTAGACCTTTTTCTGATACGTGTAGATTTTACAGAATTTGCTCACAAAAATGACATTTCATACAAAAAGTGCCAAGTTTTATGATGTTTAAAGGGAACTTTTCCCACCTCTCACAGGAAAATCCTATTTCATGTAGAATATCCTTACTCTTATCTGTTGTATTCAAGGAGACAGAGTGACTTACTCTCTATGTTTTTTTTAAACATAGCCCTCCAAAGTTGCTAAAACTCACTTTTGTGACTTACTTAAAGATGACAAATGGGAATGAGAGGTTGTCCCAGAATGCACCAGTAATGGCTCATTTTAAGCGTCACTGGTGTATCTTTAGTGTAAAAGTTGTTTTGGGGTCACTTAGGCACAAAGTTCACTTAGATGCACAAAGTTCTGTAATTTTTTGTACTTATGAAATAAAGGGACATAACTGCAAATCAGTGCAGGAAGATAACCTGTCATCAAAGGGATATTTAATTATTAGAAGGTGAGTAATCTTTCAACCTACACACAAATGAGAAAAGGGTTTTTCAAGAGTATTCATTTCATTTCATTTATGTATTCTAAAGTGTCTACTCTGCTTAAATCCCAGAGAACTTACGGCCCTTGGTGGAATATTGCTCCTTCCAGTATAAAGAGATATCGTGGTACACCCTCAGAATTCAGAAGTGAAGATTTCATTGGTAAGTTAACTATCAATTGTGTGAGACTTCTCCAATATAATGCTAGTTCTCATAGAAATTGTACAGTTTATGTAGTTTCATTTTTATGAACATCGTTATGTACCATTCATTTCCCACTCAGCCACTGTTTATTCGCCTTGGAAATTTCTGAACTCCTGTCCTTGCTAATGTTGTATTTTTTTGATGTGTACAGGTTCCATGCTTCATGCAGTTTAATTCAGCAGTTGTTGTAATGTTTACTGAAACCAAGAATACTTCACTTACAAGAGTTAAGAGAGTAAAAGGTCATATCATATGTCCATTATAAAATGTAGTGATTCAGTTCATTGTATTTTTCAGAGGTATCATTTGCTGAATATCTCTTTCCTGTTCGAATTGAAGTCTATGAGACCTACAATCCTGGAGCGATTGTTCGGATCTTAGCCTGTGATCGTGCAGGAGGAACTGACACTGACAGGGGCAATATAAGGTAAAATTCAGCTATTATGGACTCTAGTTGAAGTGTTTTGAGCCAATATAATTGAAAAATTCAAATGCGTAGCAGTTAAATAAAAATGCTAGACATAATTTTCCCAAATAGGTTTTCAACTTGATGTAATTGATATATATAGAGCAAGGACATTTGAAGTCCTTTATGTATTCAGAATGCAAAACAATATGAATATTGATTCAATTTTTTGGGCATTTGCTAATGAGAATATCAGGTCTACTGTGGGGGAAGGAACTTAATGTATACTTCACTCTCTATTTTAGATGGGTCACCCTGTGGTCTGGAAAACCAAAACCTTGCAAGCAGCGACCAAGAATCTTTGCACCACATCTGAGAAAAATTGACTTTGCCACAAAGTAAGAGTCCAAGTTACTCAGAGCTCAAAGTGACTCTCACTGTCAGCATAGTGAATTATTTTACTTGTCACTTGTATGAAAAAGAGAATCATTGCAAATCATGGGTGCTGCAGGTAAAAAATGTAATACTGAAGGTTTATCAGCTGAAGAGAAATTGAAAACCATTTCACTCTTGTGACAGAGCTGAGATAAGTGCCTTTTGCAGTTTGCTTTTCACTCTGAACATTTTAACTTGGATGTATTAGATGTAGTTTGAGTAAGGTCTGTGAGTTCTTGAAATATTTCATTTGTGGATAGTTGTTACTGTGATTGAATAATATTATATAGTGGATGTTTCACAGATTTTCCCTGACTAAAAATTTTTTTGACATGAAACTGGCCTGTTCAGTTTGCCAAGTAATGTTATTAATGATAATTTCTAACATTGGGATGTCTCTCAACTTGTTATGGCAGTTTAATCCGACTGGAGCTATGTCACTACTACCAAGACTACTACACAGAATTGGATGGCATCAAGCTTGTGGGCACAAAGACACACCCATGTAATGAGGTCCACATGCACCAGCCTGTCTTATCCCTTGATGATGAAGAGGAGGATGACATAGCTTTAGCAGCACGTGATAGATCACCAGAAAGGCATACATGTATGTGCCCAGATACACTTAAAGTGAAAACCCCAAATGTAAAACTGTTGATATTTTAAATGCTTTCAAAGTTCAGAAGTAAAAGCTGGCTCAGTTGTCCTGTGGATATTACCGATTAATGTTGATCTCACTGAAGACATCTGTGTATGCATCTTCCACCATGCACCATACGAGGACAAGACCATTCTTTGACATTTCCTTTCTCACATCTAGATGAAAGCTAATGTAATAGGATGTCCTGCATATTCACAAAGCCAATCCAATTTCCCATGTTTTACGTTGTAGACTGTTCTTGGTACGAGGGGTGTTCAATATGTCCGTAGCATGACCTTGAAGCAGTTGTCGTAGATTGAAGAAATTTTGTGGGTAGCTAGATAATTCAATTGAAATACGACATGCAAAATTTTGGGTAAATCCGATTTTATCTTCGCACCGTTCAGCGCCTCAAATGAAACCATGCACAGGAAACTATTACTTGTTGTCTGCTAAGCGTCTGCTATGGAGGCCGTTGAGTATCGCTCTGTGATCAAGTTCCTTTACTTGAAAGGGCATACCTCCACTGAAATTCATCAAGAGATGGTCCAGGTTTATGCTGAAAAATGCCCTAATTACTGTACGGTCACGAAGTGGGTGAGAAAGTTCAAATCTGGCTTTCTGTCAGTGATGGATGAAGATCGCGATGGTCGCCCACCATCTGTGGTGACTGAGAAAAACGTGTCCACTGTGGAAAAACTGGTAATGCAGGACAGACGAATAACCGTAAAACAGCTTGCATTTGAGACAAAGATCAGCGTGGGTTCTATTGAAACGATTCTCCATGATCATCTAAATATGAACAAGGTGTCAGCTCGATGGGTACCAAGGTTATTGACCACAGATCAGAAACAAGAGAGGCTTGATTGTTGCAAACATCTTCTTCGACAGGAAGCAAATGACGCTTTTTTCTTTAGGAGAATTGTAACCATGGACGAGACTTGGATCTATCAATTCGACCCAGAGCCGAAAAGCGTGTCTATGCAATGGAAAAGACCCTCCTCACCCCCACCAAAGAAAGCAAAGGTCACACAATCAAGCGGAAAGGTCATGCTGTCGTGTTTCTGGGACTGTGATGGTATCATAATGACTGACTACATGGAAAAGGGGAAAACAATCACAGGAGAATATTATTCAGGGTTGCTGAAAAGACTGAGGTCAGAATTAGCAAGGAGAAGGCGGGGGAAGCTTCGTAGCGGAGTTCTGCTTTTGCATGACAACGCTCCTGCTCATCGAGCAGCACAAGCAGTGGAGACAGCTGAACGGTGCGGCTTTGAAATTCTGCCCCACCCTCCGTACTCGCCGGATTTAGCTCCATCAGACTTCTGTCTCTTTCCAAACCTTAAGAAATCCATCAAAGGGCGCCGCTTTGAAGACATCACAGATGCGATTACTGCTGTTGAAGAATGGTTTGAGGCCCAATCTGACACATTTTACTCTCAAGGACTTTTGAAGGTCAAGGACAGATGGGAGAAATGTGTAACTCGGCATGGTGACTATGTAGAGAAGTAAATGTAAGTGTACCAAATTACAAGTCTTTGGGTTTATTCTATCATTGTCATGCTACGGACATATTGAACACCCCTCGTAAATGTAAACTTTTAATAAACTGCTTCCATGTCATTTCAAAACTGAGAATTCTTCTTTGAGATGAAACAACTTGTTTCATGTGACATAATAAAAAACAGATTTGCATGTGATATAATAATTCTTTTCAAAGTTAACAAATAACATTCAGGACAGGAACTCCTGGGAAATGCAGCTTTTTAATAGTTCAGCACATGTTTTTCAAAGTCCAGCCTGTCAAGGTAATTGGGCACAAAGAAAATAAGGGTAAGAATTCAGAATTATTTCATGTCAGGTTCATTTTTTAGGTCACGGTTACAAAAAGGATGCACATTCTCTTTGTGACCATTATTTTTATGCATACTAAGCACAACGTGTTGAGGGAACTTCTGACCTACATTTTGATACCAAACATGATGTGTTTTGGTCACTGATAATGGCAGCAGTCAACTCCTAAAGACTGGCCATGTCTTTGCACTGGTGCTTCGATTTTTTTCGCGTCAGCATGGCTTAGCACCCAAGAGGGGTGCGTTAAACAATTAAAAAATTAAAGCATTTCTAGTTCGTACTTTGCAATAATATTCACATAGAAGAGAGAGTGAAAGTCATAGATTGATATAGTACAAAAATCTCAATTTCCATGGAAAAACCCAAACTTGACTTTATTGGCCTATATCTGAAAACTAATATTCGCGTCTTCCAACGGGTTTTCCTGGAGCGCCACACGTTTCCCCTCTGAGAATTGGCCATATTCAGTCACATTCACCTCTGCGGAAATCATATAGACAAACTTACAAACAAACCTATGGGTATATCAAATTAAAATCTATTTCATGATTGTTTTACAGGACATTAGTTCAGTAAATTCAGTAACTGGCATATAGATAAATGTGATAGTTTAATCTTTTTTTTTATGTACAATTGCAACTTTGTTCCTAGAAAGATAGTGCTGTGTTAATTGCCTAGAGAATTATTAAGATTTCCATATGCAGTTTTAGTCATGTTTTATCCAGCCTTCATTTATATATGAATTTTATCAGATGCTTGCACTGGTGCAGACTCTGTGAACTCCTTGGAGGATTATATATCAGAGCTTTCTATAGACAGTGGCGAGACTGCTTTCATTATCCTGTTACCAGTAAGTTGTCATTCAACACTTTGTTAAAGAAATTTAGCAAGAAATTATGCAGGAACTCAAAGCTTTTAGATATTGTGATTTTGGTAGCTTTTTTTTTTTTTTTTNTTTGGTAGTTTTTTTTTTTTTTTTTGTTTAACCATTGTTTATTGGAGAAGCTCTTAGGAAATTTTAACTGCATGCAGAAGAATCTTGTGGTAAACCATGAGAGTTTATAGTTTTAACTTAATTTTCAGATATGTAATCTCCCCTCTTTATCACCAGTTTGATGCGTTGGTGTTTCATGCTGTGTATTTGTGTTACCTGCAAACAACTTAAAGGCAGCATTTCTGATCCTCTGTGAAGTCCCTGTTAATTTTTTACTAAATGAAGAAAAGCGATACAATATGGATTGCTTTGAGCATGAGCATTTGTCTCTTAAATGTCATAAGGTAAAAAAATTGTAGTTCCAAGCTCATATAAAAAGATTCCACCACTTGACTTTTATTAACTTACCATCATGCTCATTCAGGAATCATGCTGATTATTACTTCTTCATAATGTCTTATTCTAGTCCAAGTCTGGCTGAGTTAGAGATTAAATTTATAAAAGGGAATTTGAGAAATGCACTACATGAACTTGACACTTACAAATAACAAGATATTAAACAGTTTGCATATTTGTATATGCAGAATCATTTGGGAAACAATTATATTTACTTTCTCGATCTAGCAGTTATTTTGGCATGAACCCTTCAGCAGAATGCCATGGTGTAGTGTATACAGGTCTTTTCCAGTTGTTGAAGATCTGAGTACAAGGTATTTTCAAGAACTGGGCTGGGTTTAAGGTACTTCTGACATACATCATATAAAGATAGGTAATCAGAAGGAAGTGCTTTCATATGGGCAGTCACAGAAAGGGCTTAATGGAGGAATTGTGACTGATTTTGTTCAGTTGGGTATTAAGCAAGGTGTTTTGAGTGTATAGGTGGAAGACAATAACTTGATCATGCCTTTTATGGGATTTTATTTGGTCCTTGGGATTCGGTTTTAACATAAATGGAAAGCGCTCTGCCAGTTTTGCCTGATATTCATTCATCCATTTCTTCTTCATGTTGGATTTGGGAAAAAAAATTATAAATAATAATTATATCTAAAAGTCCAGGATGAATTAAACTTCAACCTCTCTATTTGCCTGTCAGATTTACTGCAATATTCCGTAGAGCTTTTAAGCTCTCTGTGATTTTAATTAGTGTTAACTATAGACCAGATTGCTTTCCCAAATATTCATAAATAACTCTCTGTTCACACGTGTTCCCCACTGTTAATACTCATTCTATTTATGTGCATCTTAGAGAGAAATCATCAATCTCATACTGTCCTATCTGGATATACGAGATTTGTGCAGATTATCTCAAACATGCCGGTAAGTTCATAAGACACAAGGTAAGTATTTTTATAGGTGAAAGTATAATTATATCATACAAGGATTGTTTATAAGTATTTTGGCCTTGCACTTATATTGCAGACTGTTTCTTCATCTCTCAAAGCTGTAACTTTGTAAGATTGTATTGCTCATAATATTCAAGGAAACTTGCAGCAAAGATTTTTATTTTACTAAAGGTAGCATTATGTTTTCACAGGGTAATAATAATTTTTAACTATGGTATTTTTTAATGAGAATCCAATTTTCATGAATTTGGCACATTCAGTTTGACTCAAGAAAGTTACTTCCCACCAAAAAAAGTTCCCATTAAACATTTTTAGAGAGCAGTAAACATGCTCAGTAGTCCTTTAGCAACACGTTGGATTACTCTTAAGACTCATCCACACAAGAGAAAGCCACAATGCAGAGCTGGTGAAAATCAGATCCTTGCAATGAGCCATTTCTGACTTTTTACAAAATTACGGTTTTAAAGAAAACACTTTACAGTTGGTTGTGCAAGGCTTGTGAATTTCTCCAGTCATTAAGAATAATTTGAATAGTTGAGAGATTTGTACAGTCACACAGCCTTATGTAATGCTAAACACATTTGCATGTGGTAAGGACCAAATTTACTCTTCATGGAACATACCTATGTGCAGTCTACCCTCCTCTGTAGCAACCCTCCCGCCTCTGTAGCAACCTTCCCTCTGAGTGCTTACTCATAAGAGTTCAGGACTTGGGGTAATTTTCTATTCCTATCTCTCCAAAGCCATACCATCTTTTACCCAGTCCTCTGTCAGCCCTCTTATTGTGTGTGTCAATTTTTTTGTTCACTTGCCAGTTGACTCTTTTGAGGGCATGCAGATAATGCTCAGGGGCTTCTTGTTACACTAGTCTTGCTGAGCAGGAAAGCTTTGGTTGTATGAATTCACTTATAGCTGTACAGTAACGTCTTTAGTGTACATTAGAATGAAGGCATACCTTGGCAACTAGATCAATTTAAAGGTGTATTCCTATGTTTATCTTAAACTTTCAGAGTCCTAAGAGATCACTGCTATGATCCCTTGTTGTACACTGATGTGAACCTTCAACCTTTTTGGACACAGGTTAGCCACATTTACAAGCCCGTTAATGTGAATTACAGTCATAGTTGTTTGTACTAGTCACACTGATAGTTAGATCTGGATGATCATTTTACCCTTTGAGGTACTCTTGGATTCTTAGTTTAATGTCTTGTCCTTTTTCAGTTTAAAACATCTCCAAAACATGAAATCCCAGTGTGTTGATATTTTATGTCTTCTCCAAGTTTTTTTCCTAACAATACATTGATACTAATGATACCACAGGCTTTGTTTCATGTGAGCAAACATGTAAATTAACAAGTACCACTTTTTAACTGTTTGGAAGGCATTCTTGGGGACCCAAGTTACCCCATCAAGGGTGAGAAAGTAACTTTTTTTTTGTTTGTTGATCTACATGTAGTCCAGTGATTTATCAACATTTCCACCGAGACATTTAAAGGTACACGTACTTGTATGCCTCATACTTGTGCAGTAATATAGAGTGTAAAGATAAATTAATGCCCCACAAGGTCCTCCAAAGATACCAATAATGATCGCTTGGAAGGTTTAAGTTAAATGGCTGTCCTTCACATATCCTTTATAATGAAGTAGCTTATTTAGGGAATCCCACGGACCAAGGCTCCCTGAGATAGTGTGGTGACCATCATTGACAAAGGGTTGTGAGATTGTGTGCAGCTGTTAATACAAGTTTCTTGACCACAAATAGATATTCACATAGATTTGAATGGGCAGTTGAAATGTCATGTATAATAGAGATTGTTCTCTCAGAGGGTCCAGGGTGCCAAGTGAGTGAATAACTGAAAAATTGAATATTTCAAAGACAGTCTGAAAGTCCTAAAGCTTTGTTTTTGTTTCATCTCTATGGTATACAGATATCGAATTCCAACCTTATGTGTCTGGTACCGAGATGTGGACGTGTTCAGAGACTGAACTTATCATGGCTTGGCAAAGGGGGACATATATATGGTGAAAGTTTACAGATGTAAGCCAACTGCATCTTGATGTTCGTTCTCATGCAACCCTTGGGCTTAACATTTTTGCTGGTCATTAAGAGTTTTGTGAATCATATAAATAACAATATCAGATTGAGGCCATTGTGATAAAAGATGTAAGCTTGTCATGGGATCCACCACAATGCTACATTATCAGGAGTAGTAACAACATTATTATACTTATACTTGATGTGCATTGATTCATCTTGCACTTTTAACTTAATCTTTAGGTTTAGTTTGTTACCTGTGTAATTGTTTTCCTAAATCTAACATGGAAGAATGGATGAATGAGTGGGTACTGGGTGAAACTGGCAATGCAAACTTTTCATATCTGACAAAATCTGTTGTAATTTTTATTCCTTTAGACTACTACAGAGTTGTTTATCAGAGCTCTCTACACTGGAACTTGCTTCATGCAATTTTGTTGACAGTGAAATACTTAGGATAGTTGCAGACACTTGTCCAAACTTAGTTGGTAAGTAAAGTTTGGATCAGTAACAGTTATTATGTTTCTGCAAACAGACTTCTCCTTTGTTACAAGTTAAATAAAAGTAGATTTATTAGAGTTGGCTGTGGTATTAAAGATGACTTGTACCAGTGTAGGTATGTGACATTAGATAGGCATTCATTCAAACAACATCCATAAACTTAATGCACCATTTCCATGCCGTTTAGGAAATATCCTTGGCTATAAGGATGCATACCTCTAAAAATTGAATTGCTCACCATATACAAGGCGGTGGTACATGTTTATGTGATCATTATGCCAACAGCAAGCAGTCCCTCCGTGATAGTGACAGGTAAATATCATGAATATGTGGGCAATAATTTCAAAGTTTTCTTTCACGAAAAAGAATGATGCTTCCCTCACAGACCAAGAATTATATACAGTGGAACCCGCTTAAGCAAGACACACGTGAGCGGGACGCCTGCTTAAGTGAGACGAATGCCTGGGGAACGGAATTTTTGCTTTTTAAATCTATACATGTGAGAGGGACGGCAACCCGCTTAAGCGAGACGACTTGAAGCCAGATCTCCATAATATAGACGCTGTTTTTGACAGGAATGCTGCAAATTGTCACTATCGTACTATATCTCAGTGCTTGTTTACCTGTGCCAATCAGCTGAAAACCTGAGAGCTACAAAGAAGCTTGTACCGATGGCCCTGATTACCCCCATTACGTTACGTGAGAAGTGATTGACACTACCTCCCCATAGCCTTCTATCAGGCAGTTGATCCTTCGGCGCACGCATGGACGAATCAGAGCGGACATCCTAGCCGCTGGTCATTTAACCCGCGCAAGCATCAACGAATCAAGATTAAGTAAGCCCCGCCCCCTGTCAGCCACACTTTATCCTTTCTTCAGCTTAGGCAGTGATTAACACTTACGAGCCTTACCTGCGCTATTGCACAACACTCAGCCAGGGTGTCGTTCACATAGGCATGACCATCATTCGTGTTGCGTAAAAGCTTTTTGACGCACGCCGCTCACGTCACGCTCTGGCCAGATGTGGAGCGAGAAGTGTGACGCTTATCTTTGCCGGTGTTTACGATCATGTAAATTTGATCCCAAATTAATTTTGATCACTTGAACGGGGGCTGGCGAACATCTCGACTTCAGAGATGTTAGACCTTTCATATTCTCTCCAGTTTTATTTTAAC
>JAWQUT010000054.1:1374559-1443653 GCA_033807755.1 Ellobium chinense
TGATTACAGTCGGACTCCACGAATTCGGATGCATCTTTGTCATTGCTTGGCGAATCTATAGATGCCAAGCTATCTATTCACATCCCAACATATCTAGATCAACATTCATCATCTAATATAACATTTTATCCAGCTCCTTCGGTTCCAGTCATTACTTTGGCTGTCCCATCATTTAGGATTCAGCTACTCCACTCAATTCTGACCCTGAGCCATTCTTCATGGGTTCTGAATCAACCCTCGCTCCAGCTATTAAACCAAAGCCACCATCCAAAGATTCTGAACCAAACCCCGCTGAAACTGATCATCACTGATTCAACATCAGCTCCTGAACCATTTGACTTCAGTCTGTCTTCAGACTTCGTTCAACGACGACAGGAAAGAATGTCTGCTTACTACAACAGAGGTTTGGATGACAGGCGATTCCTTTTCAGAAAATTTCTTTGCATAGCTTTCAAAAGTCCCCTCTCACTACTACCGAAAGCGCACAAACAAAATCTACATTGAGCCAATATTCAACAGCAAGTCAGCTTTGCACAGAGAGTACGTGAACCGCTGCAGGGAGAATGGACGCAATCTTCTTTGCAGGAGTGTCTTCCTGAAAGTATTCAATGATCTAAACCTCTCCCTCTTCCAGCCAAGGAAAGATCAGTGTGATTTACGCCTAGGCCACGATGCTAAGAATGTGAGCGATGAAGTTTGGCAAGCTCACAGAAAAGAGGTTGAGCGTGCGAAAGAGGAAAAGAATCATGACAAAAAGCAAGTAGAAGATGGTGCAGGCACCCCAGAAAAAGTGTGCGCGATCACGGTATCACCATGGATCTTCTGTCAGTGCTCCTGTCACCTTCCCACAAGGCCTCCGCGCTCAACTACAAAACAAAGCTCGCTGTGCGCAACTTCACCATTTTTTTATTTGGGCACTAAAGAAGTCAAATGCTACGTCTGGCACGAATGCGAAGGCGGGTTAACGGCAAACGAATTTGCCTCTTGTGTTCTGGATTACCTGAATAGCAAGCAAGACTTTAATCAAGTCATCATCTACTCAGACGGATGTCGTTACCAGAACAGATATGCCATTCTGCCCAATGTCATCAGCCATTTTTGTTCCACCAACAACATGACAATAGAACACAAATATGTAGAGAAAGGAAACACGTTTATGGAGGTGGACTCTGTGCACAAGGCCATCGAGGCCGCCCTAAGGAATCTGGTCATATATGTGCCAACAGATTATATCAATATCTTCCAGAAGGCCAGTGTAAATGGCAAGCCATTTGATGTGGTTTACCCCCCCCCCATGACTTTTTCCTGGACTTTGCAAAAGCTGGCCCATGGAAGAGTATCAGACCTGGTCGCTCAAAAGGGTACCCAGTTGTCACTGACATTCGTTGTCTCAAATACACTTCAGACAGAAACATCCAATACAAGCTAACATTTGATGATGAATGGTCCAATTTGCCAAAGCAAAGAGGTCATGATGCCACCCTGATTGAATCACCCACAAGATTATACAGAGGGCCTCTAAAAATCCCAGCCTGCAAGTTCAGGTACCTGCAAGAGCTGAAGGCAGTTATACCAAAAGTGTTTTGGCCTTTTTATGACAATTTATCATTTTAAATTATGAAAGCACATAAGAAGAGAGGNAAGAGAGAGAGGGGGAGAGTGAGTGTCTGTGTGCACCCGCATGTGAGTGTGTACATTAAGCACTCACATATATGCATGCAATTTAGATCTATATCTAATATGTTTAATCAGTTACGTAATAAAAAGTAGCTTATCTATCTGTACTTTGTGAAAAATGATTTGACAACACAATATCATTATAGTGTAAGTGTGTCGGTGTGTATGTGCGTGTGTGTGTGTGTGGGCGTTGTATGACAAATTGAGAGTGCGACTCTGTGTGTGTGTGTGCGTGTAAGCGTGTGTGAATGTATGGGTGTTTAAGCATTTACATATGTCTAGTAGTCATCCACTTTTTTGTCTAGACATTTTCGTTATTTATAAAATAAACAGTATACCATCTCCATGATGTAAAATATAAATTGACATGACAATATCATTACATTGTATAAGTGTATGTGTCGGTGTGCATGTGTGTATGTGCGCTCCCGGGTGTGCAGATATATGTGTGCAGTAATTTACATCTAATATTTTTAATCATTTATGTAATAACAAGTAGCTTACCTTGTGTACATGATGTGAAAAATGATGTTTGACTACACAATATTATTATAGTGTAAGTGTATGTGCGTGTGTGAGTGTGCGAGTGTGTGTGTGTGGGCGAGTCTGTGTGTTTGTGTTTGAAAGTGCACGTAAGTGTGTGTTCATGCATGGGTATTTAAGCATTTACATAGATCCATACAGTATCTAGTATGCATCCACCTAGAATCTTTCATTATTTATTTAATAAACTGTGAAATATAAACTGACACAATTTCATTTCGGTGTATAAGTATGTGTGTATGTGCGCTCTCGTGTGTGTGGGCGAGAGAGAGAGAGAGAGAGAGAGAGAGAGAGAGAGAGAGAGGGACACAAATCAAACAGTGGTATGAGTAAAAAAAAGCGTACACAATGTCCGGTTCGCACAACCCTGTGGTGAATAAGTTAATTATGACGTAGATTAGAGAAACCAAAAGCCAAACGATATTTTTTTCTTTTCCGGTTCATTTAGTAAAGGTATAGCCATTTCTACAGTGAACGAAAAACCACATACGCAACGCGCCCGCCCACAAGCTTGGCTAATTCTTGCTGTGATAAGAACTCGTACGGGACAAATTTGTCCCATACGAGGTCCTATCACAGCAGTCCTTCAATATGAGGGACTCGTATGGCGCATTTTGGAATAATTACAAATGTTATCAGAAATTAAACATTATCAGTTATAAAGTTGTTTCAAAAGTGATATTGTGTATACTTGTCGAGAAAATTGAAGCAATACAGCTAGAGAAAAACAGTTTTTTCCCTCTCCTGTAAAATCTGCCTGCGTGGCCGTACGAGGTCCTATCACGACAGTAGCGATATGAGGTCATAGTTGCCCAAGACACAAGCAGCCCTCATATTAGACAAGATCTCATGCACTATTCCTGACAGTGAAATATCCATAAGATGGCCCTGGTGATAAAGCCAGGTTCGTGTTACTATATATGACATGCCAACAGATTGAATACCTTTGGAAAGTTTTCACTTACAGAAGTGTGCAGGATTTAACCCCTTTAAAATTCTCCATTCCTAGTCACTGAAACATATCATAATTTTTGCAATGAAAAGATTATACTGTGTTCCTCTGTTATGATTTTGCAGTAGTGAACTGAAGTCTGATAGTGAGTGTTTCATAAAACTGGCCAAGAGCTGCAAAAACTTGAAGAAACTATTTTTAACTGCAAACAGGTGAGTCTTGTCATAAACATTTTTGTTGAAAGCTATAGCAGTTTGTTACAAGCAGAGATAGGCTGGAGCTGTCTCCCTAAGCCTGCATGATCAAGAAGTTGGGTCTTAAGACGTCCATTTACTTCGTGAGGGCAATCATGACTGTGGATGGGAGCATATACGTTTCTCTGTACACGTGCATTTTTGTACGAGTAGACGGTGCCAATAATAATAATAGCAGAACGGTATTAACAGGAATTTTGGCAGAACATTGGTAGTGCCTGCAAAATGCCATGTCAAATAATTTTTGAAACTTTGGGAGTCTGAAAAGTGGATGAGGTGTTTCATTACGGAACCAGTTGCAGTATTTCTTGTAGCAGAAATCACAGAAAACTGGGGGAAAAAAAGTATGGTGTATTTAGAGTTTAGTCATAGCTGAACACTTTTTAAGTGTCCCTTGCTTTTTATATTTCTTTGAATATTTGCTGACAGATCACATTGTAGCCTGGTATGTCAGCCATAGGCTAAAATATGGCAAGCCTTAGATGTAAAACATATACCGAGAATCACTAAAGATTACAGAGTGCTTTGTACTCTTCACTGTCATGCTTTATGATGAAACATGCACCCTTTTTTTTGAAATTATAATTATATCAAGCTGAATGAAACATAAAGCCTGCCCTCACTCGTGAAAACTTGGGCACTCCTGATGTAAAGTATCAATTTTTATTTAAACTTCTGAATTAGTTATGATTATTTATGCTTTAACTCTGAAGAGATGAGAAGATGGCTAAAAGTTCAAATGATGATATAGTGGTTTAGAGTTAGGCACATTCTTGGTACTAGTAGCCAGTGTTGGTACTGTATTGATTGCAGAACTGTGCGGGATGCTGACCTCAAAGCCCTTGCTAACCACTGTCCTTCGCTTGAGCAGCTGGATATTTTAGGCACCCGAGATGTCACAAAAGAGGCCGTCATCTAGTAAGTTCTTGAATAGATTATAATAAAGATGATGTTGTGCTAGAATGAATGAAGAAAGAAAGAAAATATATATATTATAGCCCTAAGTTTGTTCACCAAAGTGGCTGTCAAGATGAATCATCCATAATCTTTTGTACTTCTCAGGGTAGCCACATCACACACAGTCACACAATGCCAGTCATACAATGCTAGCATGTTTTTAGTTTTTATTTTTGTATATGCGTGAGTGCTTATGTGCGTGTGTGTTGTTGTTTTTATTTTGCATCTCAATGAGATTAAGAGGAAACTGCAAGGCTAGATTGTTGCATGTCTTCTTGTGTTTGCTAAGCTGATGGACGTCCTTTTCCAGTCCATGCCTTCATTTCATTTGCCATGTAATTATTTGTTCTCTATCAGAGAATTGTTGATGTGACAAGTGTTACATGTCATATAGTGAGAAGGAAGGGAGGTGAGACAACTCCATAAGGATTTAGGCTTTTAAATTACTGCTCAGTGGAGTTCTATTAATAATTATAAGTGATTCGGATTTGTCTTTGAAACTAAGTCATATGTGGTCTGATAAAGACTACACTCATAACACATTATGAATCTAGAGCCCATGGGTTGGCCATCAATTGGTTCTTATGACATGCCACTAAGTCCTAATCCCTATTTACCCCCAATTTTTTTATTACCTTCTTAACTGTCCTTGTTCATCTTTTGTTCTCTTTTTTCTTTTTTTTTTTCTGGTTACAAAACAAGGATCATCAAAAATTTCAGTGGGCCAATCTTTGTTGTGTGCCTGCAACTACAATCCCACCTATCCCCTATTGCTTATGTGTCTCTTGGTGCATTGACTGTATTATGTATATTTTCAGTGTGTTGGAAAAATGCAAGAATCTTGTCTTCTTGGATGTGTCCTTCTGTGTTGGCATTGCAGCTCAAGATGCATGCTCCTGGCGGGCAGCTTATCCAGGCATAGCCATCAAGAAAAGTTTCCAGAATGTGTAAAGTAGAAACTGCAAGAGATGGTTTTTACAAGTACAGAAGATCGATGTTGGCATTAAAATAACGCCTGTGTTGGCATTTCAGCAAGCATTCCTTCTTTTTTTCGTTAGCTGCTTCATTTGTTGAAATGTTTTACAAGCCTCTTTGTTTTGTACCTTTTTCAAACTAGGAAAATAAAACACAAAGACAGTGGAAATCTCGGAGTTGGAAAACTAATGAATGCAAACCTTTGGTGTATTCAAATCATTACTGAACTTCTGACAAAAAAAAATGTCTCAATTACAAGCAGACTCTTATTAATCATTTAACTAAATAAATATTTTCTTCAAATCACATTATTGTTAGTACAGTTAGATTGGTTTGGTCTTCTGATCTAAGTTTTACTAATATCCCCTGTATTATATTGATATCTGTCAGGTATTATGCTTTTATGTATTATCCATTACTGTCATTGTGTTTTTTTTTTCTTTCAACTTTACTGTTATTCAGAAATTTGTGCACATGAATAGATTATGTTGTTTTCCCCCCTTGCCCACCCCCACCTTACCTCCCACGCCCAGTGATATTAGCCAATCATTTTTGGTATCATCTGTAATAGTGCTAATGTATTGGTGTAGGATCCACCTCACCATTTCATCGCGGTAAAAGGTTTGAAATTACTTGCCAGTGATATCTGCTGTCAGTTGACATAAGTTAGTCTAAATCTAATCCGTCCACTGTCTTGTTGATGATAGTTATCAGCACAGAATTGTGGTAAGTTTCTCCATGTCACCTAAGATAGAGTGTTCACTCACCTAGTTTATCACATGCTGTTGTGTTTCCTTTAGGATATTTTACTTTATGTCTTGTTACACAGAACTGTGGATAACTTTTCTATGAACTTATGTCACCTAAGCTTGATTGTTCAGTTACCTCATAACCACGCGTCGTCACGTTTCCTGGGATATGAACATGAATGTTGCTCTGTCAGTGGGCTCTGTTCCTGAGGATACAGTGTTTAAAGCAAGTTATTAATTTAACCCTTTCGTGACAAAAGCTTTTTTCAACTTTTGCTGCACAGGTTTTCCACGGCCAGGACATAGGAATTTTGAGAATTTCAACAGTAATGTCACAGTTTTGTAAATAATTCTGTAACTTCTTGATAAAATACCCATGTATTATACATTTTTAAAAAGGAAATTGGACTGATTATCATGTAAGATGAAAAATAATGAATTTAGAGAGAATTCACTGTCACACAACACAAATAAAACAGAATTCAGCATAAAGAATTTGCACAACATGCTAAATTCATACAACTCATGCTAAACTCACAAAAAGTAAGCAACACTACATAATATTTTTCACTTCCTTGTTTTACTTCTTTGTGCTGAAGTTCATCGCCCTTGCATCTTCCGGAACATAATCGTCGACACTGTAGAGGAGGTCTTGTTTCCCACTGTAAACAATGAACGAATGGAGATAGCCATGCTTGTCAGTCAAACAGAATATCTTGATTCCAAATCGAGCTCTCTTGTTGAGAGGAAGTAAACTGCTTGAAAATGATCCGTCCTTTATAAAGCATCAGGGATTCATCGATACAGATTTCTCGACCTGGTGTGAAAACCGTTCTGAAGGGTGTCGAAAAATATTCCAAGAGAGGACGGATTTTGTTCAGCCAATCCGGTTCATTTGCTGTGTGGGTTGGTTCAGAGGCATTGTCATTGAAAGGCAAAAGTTTCATGATCTGTGTCAAATCGGTTTCGTGGCATAATGGCTGGAAAAGCCTGCATGCAAAGAAGGGGATCACTTAACCAGTAACAGCACCTACGGGGTTTCCACGCCGGTCCTGTTAGCAGTATGAGACCAATAAACTGCCGCAATTCGGGAATGTTTGTCGGCAGCCAATCCTTGTAGCTGGAACGTCTGGTGAGGTCTGGATTAGCTTCAAAAAACTGTTCTGCCATACGGTTTGTTTCGGTCATCAGTAATGTCCAAAAGTCTTGATTGAGAAAAAGCGAAGCAAAGTCAATCCGTGAAAAACTGTCGTGCGGGACATGTATCGTAGCATCATCTGTAAACGCTGGAATATGAGGAGTAAAATTGTCTGGTGGTCCCCATCCATCATCCTGAATTGCAGATTCTGTTCCGTTTTTTGCGACATCAAAGTTTTCATTGTCAGCATCTTTATGTATTTCTGTAAAACATCTCCATTGTAATCACTGTAACAAAGATACATTTCCCTTGTGGATGAATAAACGTATCTTATCTTATCTTATCTTATATTTTCTTATCTTAAAAAAGAAATCACTGGGCAGCATCGGCTTCAACTGTTCTTGTGGTAGTTCTAGATTTACCTTCTCCTTTACTGCACTCTCCCTTGCCTTTGCTAGGTCTAGACTGACTGGATGTGGCCGGGGTGGATTCATCTACTAGAGACCTACATCTTGATCTAGTTTTAGAGTCCATCTTCATAGGTTTCTTTCCTGGTGGTTCATATTCTAAGTCAGCATATTTGAGCTGTCACGAAGGGGTTAAGTGATGTTCCTACCATCAGTGTTCCACTTGGTATTGTGTTTGTTTTTGTGATGGCTGCACTCAATTTTGATCCCTTGGGTTTTTTTTTTAATTCATCTCTGTTTATTGGACAGATACAGGTTAGAGGCCTAACCAGTGTTTACCCTTATAAGTAATAATTGAAAACTAGCATTTTGATATGGATATCAACACCCTTCTAGTCAGGGTACTCAGGAGTGATCTGTGCAGATGCTGATCCCAGATATCCTTGTGTTATCAATAGATGATGATGCATTGTGGCTCACCCTCTTTGAATATTGGACAGTAAGAAGGGCCAGAACTCTAACTTAGTGCTTAGAGGACTCAAACTATGAGGACTTTTTTGTTTATTTGCTGTATGCAGTAGAGTTTCTTATCAATCAACATCACTTTCACTTGATTGATGTTCCTATAACCTACTCACAACTTTCATGTTGTGTTTGCTGTTGTTGTGGCTTATAAAGCTAGACTCTTTTTTTTAATGTTTCTCAATTTCTGTTTTGTTCCTTTGATCTAAAAGTCACAATGTGGAATGCATGTAGACAACACAACTTGCCCTGAAATTTATGACATCATGGGTCTTCTTTAATAATCAAGAGTTTAACTTGCACAGGTGATGTTTATATTTCTTACTGTGGTTGTGAATGAGTGACAGACAAAAAGAATGGAAGAGGAAGAAAGGGAGCCTTTCTGATTATGAAATGTAATTACTACATGATGCATATTTTGAGTGACTTGTACATTTATTATTTGAGATCCAGCTGGATGGCCAGTATTATGAATACATGTATTCTTTAACAAACTTTTCTTTTTTTTTTTAATTTTTAATTCTAGGCAACTGAGTTTTGACATACCATCATAAACAAGTTATAAACTTATGATAAACATGATACTGTATATATCATATACACCATAAACATGAAGCCAGGCCTGTGAACAAGTTGGCAACAAATGCTTAACCCATTTCCACACATGACTGCCAAATTATGACGAGAATATCATGTTTTTTTATTTTGCCTGTGGGGATTGCATTTATACGCAGATATCTCTTGAGTGGGAATGGGTTAAGAAATATGTAGCATTTTCTTGGATTTAAGAGAACCCCAAATGTAAAGAGAAGAACCGAAGCAGAGTATACCTCAACATATTTAAAGTTGTCAGTCCAACTCTTTCTATTGTTTATTCATGGCAATGGCATGCAGAGCACAAACCTCAATACCAGTCTTCCTATCTTCTTCAGGCCCTTTCTGTCCTCTTTCATGCAAGGATTTCTTCTTTTTAATGGGGGTGGGCAGGAGAGAGATCCTTAAGGAACATGCTTACATCATGTCCTTACTCAGCTCAGAAATAGGTGATGGAGGATGAAATTTTATCTGGACATTATCAGTTGCTTGAAAATAGAAAAGTGAATTGCGGAGCAATTATTGGCAGTTTAAATATGTTGCAAAGCAATTGCTGGCACTTTAAAAAGGTGAAAGAAAGATAATGTCAGATCTGCCTAAACTCAGAATTATTTTACTAGTGATCCTGATTGAATGAATGAAAATGATAGGGCACTTCTGCCGTTGTACAGAAAAATACTGTGTAGGTCAGTTTAGGTCAACTTCTTTTGGTACCTCTGTACAGATTAGCTTTTGTAGCATTTATAGCTTCCAAGATAGTAAATTGTATATTAACTTAAGAGATCTAATCAATAGCTCAGTGCATCTCATGTAGAATTTTGATTCTGGCATATACTGTCTTTTCCCACAAAATGTCAGATTCCACTGTCATGCCAATTCTGATTTCAGAATGAGAGACTGCAAGCTGCCATAGATAACCAGTAGGGGATTGTGGGGATAACATGTATACTTTGTAGTGTTTCTGTGTTTTGCAATGTGATATTGGGATGTTTGAGAACTTTCTGTCAAAGGATAATTATGGGTCATTTAAGATTATTACCTTATGATCTGTTCCAAAGTTTTTTAATGTTATGATGGGGAGTCCTATGCAGAATAGTGGCTAGAGATAGTTAAATTTCTTTATGAATAAGGTACTTTCATAAGCTTCTTTCACCAAATAAGCTGCCTCTTGACAGTGTTGTCGTCATGGCTTCGTATGTTTACTATTGCATGAGAAGTTAAATCTTTGTCATTAATTATTCTTCATTTTGTGATTGTGGTGCACAAAGTGTCTTACTTCGTTGCCTGAAGTGGTCATTGTCTAGCATTGGTGAATTCTTTAATTTGTAAGCAAAATGCATGTCCATGGCATTGTATATATGATATGAAAAGCTGAAAAAGGTGTGGTCAGTACAGTCCCGTTTCGACTTAGTATTGCATCTCAGAATGATCCAACTTGCTCCTCTGTCCCTGACAATTGAGATTGCTCTAAGTATCAAAGTTGTACCAAAGCACAGACTTTATAGCATGAGACACCAAACAAAACTGATTGCTTTAAATGATACACTTTTTATGTTGTGTCATAAAAGCTTTTTTTTTCTTTCAGTTTTACAGGGAGGTTGCACTTTGAGATAGACTGCTTTTTCATAAAAATTTGTGATATGTGAATATTTCATCTATTTGGAGCTACTGAAATTGATGCCTTTCAGTACATTTTTACCATTTGTATAAATTTACATGATGCTTTAGCATTGATTTTCAGCTTGAAAATTCCATAGGCATTGACAATTTTAAAATTTGAAATACAAGATGTATCTTTTGAAGTTTGCAGTTAATGAAACACATTTGAAATTATGACCATGCATATACTCTGTGCACTTTTGACAGCTTATGTGTTGGCATTTTGATGTATTGTGCTTGTGATGCAATTCACTTAATTTTTTTTTTTTTTCACTCAGAGCCAAGAATTGCATGCATTTCCCATCATGTTTAATGATATTCTTCCTTAGGCTCCATTACATTTTTACACTCTTTAAACATGAACAGGGACTCATGGAGTGGTTAATACTGTCTTTGAATTTGAATCTGAAAACATTCCAGTGGGAGGAAGGGAGACAGAGGAGAGGGTGAGTGGGGTAGAGAGAGAGGCCATCAGTGTGTGGAATGGAATAGTCTTGGGCAGTGACAAAGCAATAAGACTGAGTACTTTCTGTTTTACCTTTCAAGTGTCATAATAAAAGGAGAAAATGGGCATTGTCTAAAATTTGTCGATTGATAAAGAGGTAAGTGTTTTTTGGTTTTTTTTGGTGTTTTTTTTTTTTGTTTCAGAAAGTATACTCATTTATACTCAAGTATACTCATTAACAAGATTTTTTTTTTTTTTAAACCTTGTCATTAATAAGATTTTTTTTTTTTTAACCTTGTCATCATATGAGCATTCCCCCAGGTCTATGTGTGCTAACACTATATTTAAGTTAGATTATCCACAACAATATTTCTAGTTATTGTAGCCATATTTATTCTACTCATTTTTGTAAATCATGTATGTTTTTAATGATGCAAACAAATCTGTCATATTTTATTTTTGGATGGGAAGAATGAAGTAAAGTTTTGTACGTTACTAACTTTCTGTGCATAAAATGAGAAGAGGCTGGATATCAGAGGAAGACAACACAAGCCCTTCAGTTGATAGGCAGTCACAAATGATATACAGTAATACTGACTATTGGTTGGCTATTTGGTAGTATTTATAGTCCCCGGGAGTTGTTGCCTTATTCAGAGGTTTCAAACAACCCAGAAGTAATTTCCATGGATAAAGAGCATCACAAATGACGAAAAAACAAAAAAAAAATTAAAATGGCTGATGTGAGCGTAAGATTGTTCTGATTACATTATAGTTTTTACATTGATATTCTTCTCTCCTCCGCTGAGAAGGGTTCGTGAAACTTCAGTATATCAAATAGATGTCTCTGAAGACTGTATGTTTTTAAAATCTTTGCGGGTGATACCCTTTGGGATTGGAAGCCTTATGATCATTATGTTTTATCCATTGTGTCCTTCACTTTCGTGACATGAATATGTAGATTGTGTTATTCTTTGTCTACCTGTCTTTCAAATTAAACATATCATTCACAGTTATAACTATGTTTTTGTTTTTATGCAAGAACAGAAGCTAATGGCTTTGTAGTGTTGAAGTTGACCAAATGTTTTCCTAACACTGACAATTCATAAACGTGTCTGCCTTTCTTAACATTTTTATATATATATTTGACTTGGAGAACTGTGTCTTATTAGCTTACTTAGATCTGAACAAGCATAAAAATATCAATTTTAATTTGCCCATTTCTCTAAAACAAACAAACAAAAAATCGGCATTTGATATCTGTGAGTGAGTTTATGTCAAGAATGCATAGTATCAAACTGGTAGTATTCAAGATTCTTAAGGCATCTTTTCAAATATTTTGAAAGACCAGTAGGAGATTTTTGCTCTGAAGCACCTCCCTAGATCATATGAAACAGTTAACTGCAGTCCTGCTAAAGCATATAAATGTTGCTGATACAAGAAACTACAATCAACAGGGGACTTTTATTTACAAAATGCTGTCTTCTGTTAAGCAAACTGTAATGGAGTGAAGTTGATTTTATTTGTAGTAGTGTACAGCATAAGATTTCATTCCAACTCAGACAAGAAAAGAAGTAACAAAATAGGATCATAGATTTATTGTATTTATTGTTTTTGTATTTTAAATACACTGGCAAAGAAGAGATGCAGAACTGTAAGATGGCAGTGAATCCCTATATATATACATTTTCTCATAGAAGCACAATTTGGCTATACTATCATAGTCATTTCAGTACTAGAAATACATGTACTGCATGTGATAATGAGATTGTATGTCAGACCACACTAGTATAATGAACCTTGAAAATATGCCAACTAAAGCTGGGCTTGTTAACCCTTTGAATCCCTGATATTTGGGACTGGCCTAAAAACATAGGGCAACGAAAAAAATAGTGCATCCTCTATTTTCACTGCAAAATTCAAGAGTTGTCAAAATAATTATGTGGAATTTTCGCAAAGTATAGCTAACCATAGATATGTTTACTCGGAAAATTTTGTTGAATGGTAAGCAACTTTTGACATGCCTGTTTAAACAGAAATGCATTCCAGATTTCACACTCGTTTTAATGCCTCAGCAACTTTGTTATATTAGACTTCCCTGAATTCCAAAGTTAGGAAGACAGGAAGAAACTGTACAGATTTTAATCTGTCCAATACCATATCGATGGTTACACGTTGATTGACCCAACATGCTCATTCAAGAAGGACATTTTAAGGAAGGCGCATTTTTCAGTGAATCTCAATTCAGCAGGGAAGGTGCATTTTTCAGTAAATCTTTGAACAGACTTATTTTTTAAACGATCGTTACAACGGCTGATAAAAATCAACATAGGTCTCATGAACTGAAAATAAAAAGAAAAACAAAGTCTCTCCTTTTCCACTCCTCTCACAATACCCAACTGCACTGTTGGTTAAAAGACCTTCATCAAGTCTGTATCGACACACAGCACATCTGTTTTTGTAAAGGATTTGGAATGATCATAACCATCGTAAAAAAAAGAAAAAAAATGATTTATATATGCCTTTCTTATGTTAGAATGTCCTTTCAAATCTCTCAATCATTTTATTCATTGCGACCCGTAATCTCCCATACCGTGTCGCAGAGTATGTGCGCTCGAAGTGCAACCTTTCGAAACATGGTCACTGATTTCAGACATCCATTGCCTGTACCATGGTTATGCTTTATATCAAGACGTTTACTTTTACATTATCTATTGATCATTGTCAGAGTTATTGTAAGACTGAAGGATTCACTTTCTTTTTGTATCACCTTGTATGTACTTCGAGTTACCAAAAAAATCAGGTTGGCACTCTACGTCATTCGCTTAGAGCATACATGTCTATGCCCTGGAGCCTGGGGAGAAGGGATTTACATGCTGGTGAGGCGGTTGAAGTGCCCGGTGAAATTAATGCTTTTGTCAGGTGTTGCTGATAACGTGAGCATTCATCTCAGTTGAGTAACCCGGCAATCTGTGCATGGAATTTTAAAATCTACATCATGGGCGTGAATTTATAAGCTACTGCATGCAGGTGATTATATATTACCTACAGCACATAAACAATCATACTGCTTCTCATTTTACGAAACTGACATTGGTGTCAAGCTGTAAGCGCTTTAATTGCTGTACAAGATACCTCAATTCAATTTTTTTTTTTAATCAACATAATATATAATGGCATGGTAATGTAGTATTCAGCTCTATATTAAGGGGGAGGAATGTGAGTTCAGTTTGATAAACTTTCAGATGTTACACATTATCTAAGAAAGTGTGTCACCAGGAATTTTAACCAAATTATTGTGGAGGATCGATTTTGAGAAGATTGGCCGAACAAAAAAAAACACTAACACTAGAAAATTTCTTGCCCCTACCGGGAATCGAACCCAGGGTCTCCCAACTTGCAAGTCTGAACGTTTTACACTCCTACACCAACAGGACAGTAATTTCACGGCAATTTAATTCTTAAATACAGTACCTACTGCCCGAGTCATCCCTAACTTTCACGTGTGAACCTAGTGTTCTCCCGTGACCCTAGCACATTCCCCGACTGCTCACAGATAGTGGCGTAAACGAAGAATCCTTNTTGTATAACGTAGTATGGCAGACATTTGAGACAAATAGAGAAAAGTATGTCCTCGAAGTTCATGCAGGTGTTTCTGAAATAGTAAAACACACACAAAAAAAAAACAACGTTTTATTGGGACGGACTATAGACAGCTCTATTATTGATGCTCGTCTTAGACCTGTTTTACTGCATTTCATCACAGCGCCAGTGGGACGAGGATAATGCGATTAATGATGCTATATATATTTGAAACTCCCATACAGTTCTCAGCAAAATGTCATGATTAAGCTGGAAGTGCAATTAAACAAATTAGGATGATATGTATGGTATGTCTACGGTAGGCCTATGCAGCCAATGTTGGTGTCAGGACAACCATGTGTAGTGATCTCTGTAGGTTGTGTTATTCGTTCTGTTGTTGCAGACATCCCGGTCTCGAAGCCTTGACGGGAGCCGTGACAGCAATTTGTGCGTGTCAGCATCGCCGAACGACTGCCTGTTGGTAGATGGATTGGAAAACATCGAAAGTAATAAATCAATTGATATAAGTCGGTATGTTTTCATTGGAAATGACTGTTCATTCATCTGTTCAAGGTTTGTGCAGTATTTAGGACTTAGCTGATCAATCGGTCAGTTCTGCAATACTGTTTAATACTGTTTTGTTGTTGTTGTTGTTGTTGTTTGTTGTTGTTGTTGTTGTTGTTACTATTGCTGCTGCTGCTGCTGTTGTTGCTGTTGAGAGACAACTCACAACAAAGTCAGTCTAAGCTCACGGGGCATTAATTAAGCGTGATTCAGCGTGACTGTGCGGTTTGTGAGTTATACTCACAAACCTTATGACTCTCTGGCCAGGCGGGTTACATTGTGGTATCCTTTGGCAAAGACACCTCGCTCATTAATTCCTATAGTCCGGGACAGATGAAATGAATTGGGGCGCCACCCACAAATTGAAGGATTCTAAAGTTTTTTTGCATTTTCTGACAGAGCAATATCTCTCGTAACTGGACACAAAAGTTTACCACGCTCGGAAGGGTGGAACTAGCTTTTTTAGTGGACAGTGGTCAGTTAGGGTCAGAACCCACCTATTTCCACTTAATTGCTCAAAACAAAGGAAATAAAATTAGAAATAANGGGGGGTGGGTGTGAACCAGGGCGCTGCACCGCAGACGATCATTCCGACGAGCAATGACTTAGTGTGTCTCTCACGTGTAATATTATATCCTTATACAAGTATGTATGGTATGAGCTGTTCTACGTGTTTGTATTATGAATGAGATGTATAACATTGTCAACCCTAAAGGGTTAATAAAAGTCCTGTTTTCCTGTTGTTGATTTTTTAATAATATAATTATACACAAGTGTAAAGTACTTATTGGGTTGTGAAGTGACTCCGGACGGCTGGTAATTTTTGTCCATTTTGCATCCTTCAAGGCACTGCATTTTCGCAGCATAACTCTACCGAGAACACATAAGCTTATAATGGACGAGCAGGTATACATGATGTATATTTCAAAGTAGCTTTTGACCATACATTACAGTATCTGGGTTTGAAGAGCTCCATTCTCCTCCTGTTTCTCTCCCTCCCGTCTCTTCCTTCCTCTCTCCCTGATTCATTCCTTTTCCCTCCCATCTCTTCCTTCCTCTCTCCCTGATTCATTCCTTTTCCCTCCCATCTCTTCCTTCCTCTCACCCTGATTCATTCCTTTCTCCTCCCGTCTCTTCCTTCCTCTCTCCTTGATTCATTCCTTTCCCCTCCCGTCTCTCCCTGATTCATTCCTTTCCCCTTCCGTCCCCCTCCAAATACTAACCTGGATGAAGAAGGAGTGGCATATGGCGAAGAGGATGTTGGCGACCAAACAGGTGAGGCTGTGCTTGGCGACGAGGGAGTAGATTTGGGGTATCTCGGGCTAGCTGGAACTGAAGGAGAACGGAACGCTTCCTATGGGGAAAAAAAATAAAAGCTGCTGTTACTTCATTGCGCTTGCACATAGGCGAGATCAAATTCATTCCCTCTGATCCATCTTTAGTACAGACTAGAAAGAATGTGTAGGAAGTGCGCCTGCTAACACACAGATTCAGTTGACCGATGTACCGTATGTAATGAAATTGTTCTTAAGTGTACAGAACTGCTTTAATTAAAGGGATGTGAAATCCCTATATTATATTGATACTCCCGTGCAACGACAGAATAATATATAATATAATCATATAATACCAATGTATAATAATATTACCAAAATCAAACAATATTAAGAAAGCATAATAATCATAATCATATTAATTCATATTATTAGCAAATAACGACAAAAAGGCGTTTTGTCGTTGTATTACAGTGTATTTATTTTCACCAAAACTTATTTTCTCATGCACATGCAGTATAGCTAATTTAATAGATCTAGAGCAATATAAAATATGAACAAAATACATTTCTTTCCTAAATATAAGTTTTAATTTTTAATGCTTAACACATCCACTTCCAAGATTTCACCTTCCCTTGACTGTATTAAATTTTTATACTTACCCTATATGTAGTTGAAGTTGGGGCCGAATCAGTACCATTAGCAATAGGGACAATGTAGCAATGTGAAGAGGATCCCCTTTGTCCGTTATTGTTGCCTGACGATAAGTGTCGTCTGCGCCCTTCTCGTCCTTCTCGGCCATCTCGTTCGATGCTCAAAGCCCTCCCAGAAGTTGACCATGCCCCGCGCCATGGCGACCTGTTCCGTGAATCTCGCACGTCCCCGCCACATGTGGCGCAAAGTGATCTTGTCCGTGGTCTTGGCCAGCGGTTGATTTCTTACCATGAAAATGAATAAAATCACTGAAATTAGGTCATTCTCAGCATACACCCATTTAACAGTCCGAAATGTTTTGTTCCTTGTAAAAAACAAACACAAAACAAAAACAAACAACAAAAAAAACAAACCAACAGCACTGGATACAGAAAACTGCTGATAGCACACTCTCAAAACTTCATCCGAAGATTGACCGACGGTCAGTGACCATGTTCCATTGCATACAGAATGTCCCAACCTCGAACCTCACGTCCTCTGGTCCTTTGATTTGCAATTCTTTATCTATATTTATCTATGCATTTATCGGAATGCCCCCCCNGAGTATTACCGCTATTATACTATAAAATCCAATAAAAATTAACAAAAAAAAGTATATATAATATATTGTGTGATTTTATTTTTTTTAAAAACTGATTTGTGTTCCTTGGCATAGTGCAGTAGAACTCAGTGAACACGACCGCGCCTTACTCTAAATCCCGGTTAACCCGAAGCGGACAGGAAAAAAAAAATCCGAGTCCAAAGCTCCTTTTTATTCATAGTAATTTCTATTAATCCGATAACAAGTCTCAGGGAACTTATGATAACACAGCAATTGCTGCGTGGGTGAAAAAGCAAAGCAAAAATTTAAAAAAAAAAGGAAAACACCACTGTCGCAGTTTCCCGTCCCTTTCTCATTGGTGGTCGGGGGCATGGAGATAACATTATAGCAATGGTGATGACTATGATTACGTACAGTGATCCAAATCAACACGCCGTGTAATAACCAATCAAAGCCTATCTGCAGATGAGATCATCACCGTCTGAATTCTATATTGCCTGCCTACTGTATAATAACACATATATCATCCTCGACTGATTTTATGAAAAGTATGATAACCCGTGTTTACGACTCACGACCGACCGCTTCGTTCGCGTGTCTTTTTCGTTGATCACACCACATTCTCGCACCGCACTGACCACTTCTCTCGTTTTCTTCGATAATTTTTTTCGTGGACGCTCCGAACAGGCAGGGTGGCCAAGAGAAAATAAATTTCACTGCCACTTCACTTTAAGATTTAAATGCTAAAAGAAGTTGATGAGAAATGCTCAAAATTTGAAATTGCTTGAAAACACAACTTACCGACCCCGACACTCGCATTTATCGTTAAGACTATCGTTTACTCTTATATTATACTGTAAATAGATAATACAAAACTAAGTTAACTTGTCAAGATTTGGCAGGTCTGTTGAATTTTCCAGACTACAGTAATGTATCTTCCCCCCCCCCCNCAACAACAACAACAACAACAACAACAACAACAACAACAACAACAACAACAACAACAACAACAAACAAAACAACAAAACCCACGATTTCGCACACACTAGACCCTCGCGAATTCGAATTTGAAGGAACCTGTTAAGAAATTCGCATTTGTGATGTTTTCTTTTTCAGTTAGTGAGGTAACTTTAATCTTTGAGTAACCAATCTACACGCTTTATTCTAATTACAGACGAATCCTGTTAACACGAAAAGGAATATCTATTCATAATATTCTCAGTAATATCCACATGTCTTCCCTTATCACGACTTAATAAACTGGAAAGATTTCCTCATGGAGACATCAGTAAACACAAGCGAACTGTGTAAATATCTATTATGCCCTTATTATTGTATTGTTACATACGTTAGTACTATACAAAAAAAAATCTGTCCTTTGGACAGATTGCCTAGAATTGCATGCAGAGTAATGCATTGACCTGCGATTTGTGGGAAACGCAGTCTTTATTTTGCCCCAAATTATCAAAGTCTGTAGGATTTTTCCAATGGGGTTGCTGTCCACCATAAGTGCTGGCCTGTTGCCATCGACAAGGACATAGTTTTTTCAGCCCCTTTTCACTCAACCTGGATTATCTCAGAAGTTCGCTGCTAAAGTTATGTTTTAAATCACATTTTATTTGAGCACAATGAGTACTGAAAATTAATAAAGAAGTTCTGGCCCATGTCGGAAGGCTATAAAGTAGCTGTAGAGAAACTTGTTTATTGGAATAAAAAGGTATTTTTTAATAGGCATGTGTAACCTTTAGATAGCCAACTCGCTGCCCAGCCCTCAGTAAAAGTTAATGGAGTCGCGATAAGTCCTGCCATCCAGCCTTTCTCCACTTAACGGACAACAAAAGAAAAAAAAAAACGGAAAGTAGATCATACGCCCGAATCTATATATTCCAGAACAAAATGTCTTATTGTCAACGACGCATTGAGATTAATCCCCCTTTATTCTTAAATAACCCTACTATCAGGCCATTCATATACATGTAGTGAGGTATTTTGCGCTGACCTGAGATTACACACGCGCATTACTCTTGAAGTCACTTGGATTGAACTTTCTGATAAAATTGATATACTTTCCAAGTCAATTGTTCCTCCCTTCCAGGGGACCTTGTGACCTTAGCTGTGGCCTGCCCTACTGAATTTCAGCATTTGTCACTTCTATGACCCTATTAAGTTAAATTAAAGCAGCACTATTTCGGGTCAGAGGTTGGAAAGAGATAGGGCCTGCCAATGAGCAAAGTTTGTTCTTTGCAAAAAGCCTCAGGTCCCCAAATGGGTATCCATAAGGGTGGTTCAAACGAAAAGATACAGCAAAAAAAACTACCTTTGTCTGGGGGAGGGGGGGGGGTGGGTAGCTTAGATGCCAGACTCCGTTACTGATCAGAGGGAACGGCCAACGAATATTAGGACTTGGGTGACATCAGTTGGCAATACACAATAATTTATAGCAAAAAGATTTACGATTTTTTAGCCAGAATATGAACACATGAATGACACCTCTCCTTAGAAACGCATAGTTATTTAGCAGAGAGCCTTTGTCTTCAAGTTCGTTTCTCACAATCAGACGTGAATTCCACGACTAGATTAGGTCATAACGCGAAAAACATCAGGATCGTGACATTAGGATCGTGCGCAAGCCAGTCCTTGTCATAACGGTCCTTAAGAAATTAGAACATGAAAATAAAAGCTCCCTCTTTCAAAGATGTTCTCACCTCTGCCTCGGTGATGATAGTCCGTCATATCTGAAATGAAATCCACTACGTAAACTTGATCAATACATGTCAGCTTGTCATTTCACCCTACATGTATCTCCCTCTTCCTACACATTCGGTGTTTGTCGTGACAATTTTTACTCACAAAACTATGCTACTACGTCCTTCAGTTACTCATAACATTGCTATGTGCGGCAGCTGTTCGGGGACTCCGATATCTCTCTGTTTTAGCTTGGCGTTGTGCACCAATCACGCACATTGATACTTGATACGTGGGCGGACATCCGAAGAAAGAGTAAAGGGGCTTCACTCTCCCCCCCCCCCCNCCCCCCGACCTGTCCCCACAGCTATTCACTGAAGACGGAAGGGAGACAATGAGCTCGGCACAGAAATAAGTCAGTAGTAATGTAAGCTTCACTGTCTCCCACCCCCATCCATTTCTCCTTCCACAGAAAGACACAAAAAAAAAACAACACAGAAAAAACAAAAACTGTGGCACCCCCTTTCCTGGGAAATCCAATTTACGAAACTGCTGAAATGAATAAGCACCCTTTATTGGTAATAAATGAAATCGATAACAGTTTGAGTCAAAAGCGTAGCCCTAATATCACATGGTAGTGCGCATATACAGTACATGTATATTGTATGAAGGTTTACTTTATTCCTCTTCTCAGTCCCCTAATCAGACTTATTGCATTGCTGCTAGTGCAACAGCTTGAACTTAGTGGATACGCTAGACGAGTAGAATGATTATTGTATTCCCCCTTCTCTCCCCCCCCCCTCCCAGGCAGTCGATTTGGAATAGCCAGGACAAGGTAGCAATCGGGTCCAATACAACAACCAGGTAAATTAACTCAAAAACCACAGTGGAAGGGGTTGCACTGATGGAGATAGCACCGTGGGAGTTGCATTGAAGGAGATAGCATTGTAGGAGCTGCACTGAAGCAGGTAGTCATAGGTCCGAATAAATACCCTAGACAAAGGGCCAGGGTCTCAACCACTGCTGCTTGAGACAATATATGACCCGTCAAAGGGGTAAAACAAGCCTTTGAAGTTTTTCATTGATAATGTTGTGCCTTATGCTGTAAATGTCATGCATTAATGATAAAACACCCACATTTCAGGTATGGCCCTCACTAGATGATTAGGGTATAAAAACAAACCCGCCTGCCGTCTGAAAAGATTGGGTATCCTGATCCTAGACCCATCCAGGTTGTCAGAATGAGGTTAAATGGTAAAATGAAATTCAGGCTAAGGAAGCAGATGCAAACACTTGATATACAAACGCTCGTGGGCATCTTGTGTATGTAACAGATGGTTTTTCATTGATCTTCAACACATGTAGAATTCATTATTTGCACAAATCAAATAACTGTTCATGCTCAGGTTGTCACAGTGTATTGTATTAATTTGTTGTCAGCACATAGGATGAACAAGAAAGATCAGGAATGGTGAGGATGAGGGCAGGGGGAGGGGGAAAAATGTCCAATACTTTTCAGCTAGAGGAGCAGATAGTCAGACACAACTGAAAGCCACATTTCCTTTGATCTTGCTCCTTCGACTGATTCTGATAATGGGAATAATAACTGGGATACAAATGGAAGAAATGTGTCCACTTCCCTCATTCCTTTTTTTCTTCAAACAAAATACAACAAAACTACAAGGGACAATAAAAGACAAAATGCACACCTCAATAACAAAATGAAGACAGATGCTGAGATAATTTTGACTCTTTATTTAATAACTAATCATGATAATTAAAAATTTGCATATAGATCTAACACCATAGTTAGGCTACTTACATAGTACGAAACTGAAACAGTTCAAGAGTGGCATGGACAGTGTAAAAGCCTGTTAATTACTTTGTAAGTTTCTTCTCCTATGATTTTTTGAGAAGAAATAATAGTCAAACAAAAAGTGAAACTGCCAAGACATGTTACATTACAGTATGCTCAAAGACATAATAGGTGGTCCAAAGTGTCATTTGCCAAGATTCTATTTCTTTAGGCTGGACACACTATTCCAGCAACTGATGAACAAAACTAAGCTTTAGTAAGTTCTCTGCAGAGTAATACCATCAATTCTGGAATGCCCTTGATCAGTTATGGTTACAAGGAAGACATATTTTCTGATCCTAATTTAGTGTTTTTGTTCTGAATCTATAGCTCATTATATAATTGCAATTAAAATCCTGTTTTGGAGCAAACTGAACCTGCTACGTTTTATACAAAATGATTCAGGCATCACTATGTTGAATAAAACCAATTGTGAAAAAGATGAAACTTGGGACTGTACGGCTTTTAATATCTGCACTTGGAACAACAAGACAAGATTTAACTCTTAATGAGTATGAATAAAACTGCATGTTAAGCCATTGGTTTCTACCAGCTAAGGCAGCCAACGCTATCATGCCACCTGGCTGATTCTCTTAAAATAACTAATGTTATACAGTACTGAATAAAGGGCCAAAGCATAATCAAGTGGCATGCGGGTTTTCTGTTTCAGTATTCCTGTAATGGTCAAGCCGTTTCAAATGTCAGAGGCAAAAGGTGTGCTCTAGAGTTCACAGAAGCCTCTATGATACCATCTAATTTGCTGCCACAAATGGTGGTTGGCACCTGTCTAAGGACTAAATGAAGATCACAAGTATATGAGAAACCAACATAATAACACCACCTACTGAGTTCTCTTAAATCAACTAACATTACAATGTCATCTCTTGAACTCTCTTAAATTAACCACCATTGTATTAAATGGACATAAGAAGGACAAATCCATCTCCAGCTGGGATTGTCACTTCTCTTTCAGTATCTCTGTAACAGTCTTGCTGCTTGAGAAACCAGAGACAAAATTTGTGCTCTGTGCTTCACTGGACCGACTAGTACTGACAATGGCTAGCTTTGTGGTGCCAAGTGGATGGCACTTGCATTATGGAATGAATGAAGCTGCAAATACATTTCAAGTGATATGGGTCTTCCTGTGTCTGAGTATCTCTGTAGTGGTCAGCCTCATCTCCTCTTTGCATTCAGGACAATAGTAAGGTTTCCTCAGTGGATTAAGGCTTGCTTCCTTCTCTTTCTTAGTCTCCTCTGCCTCTTGAAGTTTTGAGCCTGATGAATAGGAGAATTGATTCCATTAAAATATGACTGCTATCAGCAACAACACGTTCTATCATTACGCAGGTCCTGTTAATGATATTCAGTTGAACAGCTGTCTTGCTATGCTTGATAGAAAAAAGAAACATACTGGTGATCTGATACTGTGAAATTGGAGGAAACAGAAAAACAACAGGACCCCACAAATTTTAAATCAGGGGGACCAATCCATTATTTTGTTATTGAGCTGTATTTTGTGTCAGTAAAATTTATTACATAGAAATATAAAGAGACTAAGGATCACCAGTTTATCTATCACCTTACTTTAACTTTTATTTTATATTCTGATGATAGGGGGTGCAGTATTGAGAAGAACACAATGGTTAGAATGCCTTGAGTTCACAGAGACTCAACCCCTATCCTAAAAACAAATGAGATTAAGGACCAAAACATTACAAGAAGTATTCAGGTTTTCTTGAATGCATGAGGTCTGAGGTCATGAAGTCATTCTGTACATGATTTATAATAAGGAATATTGAAGATATACAAATGAAACTGACCATGCTAATATGTTTGTAATGATTCAATGGAATTTGTTGGTTTGTTTTTCATCTGTATTTTTAGCTTTTACTGTCACATGTGATCATCACTCAAGGTCATCGACATGGCAATATCCTGATGGAAAGTGTAATAATGGATGGTGATACTATACTAGCACGTTGTTTCTCTGCAAACTGAAATAAGCAATACTGCAACACTGCAGGATATTGTGTATTATGCCATGTTTTCCATTCAGTCTCACAGAATGCCCCTCCAAAGCAAGTATGAGAGAAAAGAATCAAAATCAAAGTCATACTCCTAAAAGCTAAATCTTGTCACGTTATTATCCATTCACATTAACATACCTTGTCCCTCTTCAGAGCTGCAGACAGCCTCATGCTGCAGTCTTTCTAAAACAGAGACAATCATTCCTTGCCCACAATGTGGACACTTCCAGTGCCTCTGCATACCAGCAGTGTATTCTCCCCACACACTTGCCGACACATCATCCAGAAGGCTAGATAGGAAGAAGAAGAAGAATGTTTATAACAGAGTATTATTAAAGTTTGAGGTGATTGAATGTATGTGCCCACCATATTTTTAAAAACAGCCTCCTAAAGCAGGCTGAAACTGAAATTAGAAGAGGGGAGCTTTTCATAAACTGTGTGTTGGTATGAAATATTGAAAAAAACATTTTCTTATTCTGTGTACCAGCAGTTTAGCAGTGGTGACTTGTCACTAAGAACTGGTGATTTTAAATACACGAAAGCATGGACACAACCTGTATCCAATCTTGCCTACTGCTACTTCTTTGAATGAAGAAGGGGTGGGCAAGAAACAGAGACTAGCTTTCCTGGATTTCTCTCCATATTTGAGTGCAACTAAGATAAGTGAATCTGATGTTCTTTGGCCAAATGTTTATCAGTTTCTGTAGATACTGGCTTGGAGCAAAATACTACACTACTTAAATAAGAAGTGGCATATCAGTGAAATGGGTGTGTGGAATGTTAACTTCTCACTTGAAACAAACAAACAAAACAGCTGTTGGATCATCAATCAGATGCAAGAATCCAGAAAAATGGTATCCACCCTCCCTGGATATCTTTCTTCACTAGCATCATGTCAGGGGCACATGAAAAAAAAAGCCAATGATAACCAGGAATCAGTATCTTACCAGTTAAATGTCAGATAGTCTGTTATCATGACACCGCCTTTTACAGGATGCTCTTTCCCTTCAGCTCCTCCTCTCATCAGTTTGTTCATCAAACCTGTGCTACGAGTGCCTGGAAGTAAGGAAAACAGGTTTCACATTATGGTTGTTGTGATGTTAATAACATAATTTGCAGTACCCTGTAAAAATTGCAACACATTAACTTTAAGGTCTGCGGGAATCTAAAGGAAACTGAATAAGATAGGGTTTTTAGTTGCATATCTGAACCCTCCATAACATTATTTTATCCCAGCTGATCGGATTCCCTATGATTTTATTGTGACTACCATTTTATCACCTTAACCAACGGCAGTCTTGAATTATCTATTATTGTCTACATTCAGGTGCCCAGTTTACAACCAGGAGGACTAAGGAACATGAACAACAAAATAATCTACCTACAGTAACACCATGCCAGGAATGTCTCTCATGGTCCTCAATACGAGATCCCTAAACCTATGACAAAACAACTTTTGCCGTGTCCAGCATGCCTGCCCTGACCAATTAATGTGGTAATTTTCACCAGTTCAGGTGAAAATTTGCATTGTGAGACAGTGAAAGCACATAACTTGCATGATGAGGCAAGACTTCTCTTGACAGTGAAAGTGTAATGCTGTAAAATTAAAGGTATTATTTAATAAACAAAGGAGAGCATTACCATAGTTTTCTCACCTTTCCCTGGGCCTACATAAGCTCTTTGCATCTCAGCTGGCAGCACTCTCCTCACTGCATAGGGGACATCGGAGTTGAGGAACTCTGTCAGTTTGCTGGCCAGCAACCTCTCCAGCTGTCGTGCCCTGGGGCTCACTTTGCGGTCTTCCTCAATGCCCTGAAAAGTGTCTGCAAATGGAAAGATTATTTGGTATTTCAACCAAATATTTTGGGACATGGGACAACCAAGTATTGTAAAATTTCCTTCAACACTGATATGAATTCATGATATAAAAAAAAAAAAATTTGGGTGTGAGTTTATTTCTCCACCTGTTTTGCTAAAATGCTGTGAGTCATAAATTTACTGCAGATGATTTATTGGTCAGCTGCAGCACATCTTCTATCCTCAAATTTATAGCAAAAGGATTTTCCTGCATGCGAATGACCTGTTCCATATTTCAAAACTAGTGTCCATGCGCATGACATTACTATCTAACATGCTGTCTGCAGCCAGCTGGCATTAAGAGGCCAAACTCTTAATATCTGGTAATTCTTTTTAAAGGGACTGGAATCAAGAAAAATCTGTTGACATTTTGGTTTTTGCTCAGTTCAACTGTTACTTTACTTAGAATGATACATTTGAACACAATCACTACTATGAGAGAAGTAGTTAAAATGTGTGTAGACATGATCTCGTAATTTGTTTCACACAAACTCAAAAATACTCAGAACAAAAACAAGAAATAATATCTCCAAATTTCTATTCCATGTTGTTATTTTGGTTGTACAAGCATGTAAACTCTGAGAATACCATTACCTCTGAGCTACTTTTTTCAAAGAAACCATTATGATATAAGTAATTTTATGATATACAATGTCTGTCATATGGATCCAAAAACATCACATTTTCCTTCTGATGGGGTTGTTAACTGAACAATCTGGCTTAAAATCTTATACCAAAATTTAAATGCCAGATGATTTATTATGAAACCTGATGGGGAAAAGAAATCATCATCCACACTTATATCTAATTTTTGCCTCGGCCTACAAACCTTGTAGCCTAACTTTGAGGAGGCTATGCCAGGTAGAGCGAAGCTGAATCACACTGGATATGATAATTTCTGCCATCTCTGCTGTTGAAAACTTGATCTCCAGCCAACCATCACAGATCAATCTGAGATTAAAGATAGTGCAATTTTAGAAGAGTTGTCATTAAGTATTTATGTCTCCTTGAGCAAAACAGTGGATGAAGTTCCTTGAGGACCTGAATTTTAAAAACATTGTCTGAAACTTGCAAATTTCAATAAGACTCGCAGTAGGAATAACAATAAAATAACCAAACCTGTGCAGCTGACCCCCAACTCCCTCCCCATCAAAGAGAAACCTAACAAACTATTGGAGCCAAGAAAAGGCAAAACCTTGAGGAATTAAGGAATCTGACTGACATTCAGAATGAGGGCAATCTCCCTCCATCCCTCACCTTGTACAGTCTCCATTTGTATCTATACAGTTGGAGAAAAGAGTCACTGTCTGTAGTGCAGGGACCCTCATGGTGTTGACCAAATATGGCTTGTTGTTGGTCTCTAGCAGGGATCTGGAGGTACACAAGACAGGTCAGTAACATGTTTCAACATGCTGGTACTGCATGAGAACACTCTTACATATTTCCCATTGGTAACAATCTGGGGTTACACACTGTTTAGTAATGGTAACAATGTATAAAAAAAAGAGAATGGAAAAGAAACTGTACACAATGTTCAGGCATGGAAAACAAAAGCCTAAAGCATGCACAAAGACTGATAAGTTGTTCAAATCATGTCATGAGCTGAGACAAAATGCTAAAAGACTTGCAGAAAGGAGATGCTGATGGGGTATAAATGATTCATTGCAAAGTAGTATAATCTGAACAGTATGAATACAATGCTGGTTGGTCCAAATAACTTTTAGAGAATGTTAAAAAACAAAAATTTTATATACAATTAAAGATGGCAGAAAGTTGCTTTCTTATCTTTTAATTACCACAGTATGAGTCTTTCAGTGAGAATCAACAAACAACTGTCTTAGTTAAAATGATTACATTGTAAGACAGTAAACATTTCCCTGAACTTACACATAAGCCAGTAACTCATGCTTAGAACTAAGAAGACCTTTAAGTTCACTTGGTGCTGGCCGTTTCCCTCCTACATCCTTGGGTGTCAGAAGATCAGGCTGGGTTGCAAATATGCTGGTTGGGTGAAGCAGGATGAATGGTTTGTTCTGTGAATGATACATCATAGTTCAGTTTTTGAAAGTTTGCAAGTCCAGGCACAGTTGAAGTCTTTCTATTTTCAGACGTGGTTGAGACTTGAAACTTGAATCACAATCAGTTCTATTTAATTGCAATGTACTTAATCACTCTTTACAAAACATTAATCTGCACTGGATATCTCTTTGCTCTTTAAACTGCAGACATTTTTTGCACAAAAAGACATATTTTCTCTATTAAATGTTTTGTCTGCCTAACTGTGACTTCTCAATGGCCATAGATACAAAGTCAAATCAGTTTACAATGACAGTCTTTCAGATTAAATTAAAAAAAAAACAAGAAAAAAAAATATGCAATTAACTTGAAAAAAAAACAAGAAAAAAAAATATGCAAACATGCAGTGACAGGAAGTAAACAAGTCACGAATGAAGTTACAAATGGAATCAGTGACATAAACTTTAATTATAAAAGCTTGCACTATCCCTGGTGTATTTAGTTTTTACATAAACTGTTCACGTATAGAGACTAGTTAGTTTTGAACATATGATGACATTTATGAGAGATGAGGAGGAGCAGAAATATTAAAGATACAAAACAGGAGAAGGGGAACAACAAGAAGAAGGACGGTGTGGCTGCTTATGTGATTTGCAGCAGGACAACAGACATGAACATCCTGTTCAACCATGCCTTAGTGTGAAAAGCTTGTTCTGAGTCCCGCTTGTAGGTGTTGCAGTCATCAGCAATGGCCACTTGTGGGTAAAGCCCACTGCAGAGGATTATTTTAATCAAGTTGATGTCTCTGAGAGTGAAGCTCCGACTTCTGTTAGAGGTTTCCTGGATGTCATTGAAAATCGTGGATATTATGGCACAGCAATAACACCCCAAAAAACATAGCATAAAGTTTAATTTGATCATCTTTCCCACTATTCCATTCACATCACTCCAGCCCACTTTTCTTGACATCAGAAAGACTATTTCACGAAACTAACATTTAGTCTAAATTTTAAGAAGCAAAGGATCTACTTGACTGAAACGAGGATTTTCAATAGTTTTGTCCTTGCAAAATTTTTCAACAGAAACTTCCAAAAGAATCTACCACATCTGCTGACATCACAATTGGTGCCATTTCTATTATGAAAAAAAAAAAGACTTTATTTACCCCCTTCGGAAGTTGATTTACATTGTTATACAATGTTATACATCTCATTCATAATATATAGTATAAAGATATAGAACAATATACATTATACATGTAAATACATAATATTACAAATGAAATACATTACAAAGCCATTGCTGGTCGCCGGCAATGCAGTGCCCTGATCCCGCCAGCTCCTATGCCAGGTACTCATTTACACCTGAGTTGAGTGAGGAAATGTAAGTGAAGTGTCTTTCCTAAGGACACTACAACGTAAACTGTCCTGTGTGTGAGTCAAACACAAAAACCTTAGACTTGATAGTCTTCAGTTTATGAGTACAACTCACAAACCGCATAGCCATGCTGTCTTATGTCCACAAATACTAGCAAGACCATAGCAAACTAACCTGTAGCTGATTCAGATCATTTGACAAACGGAATTCTAGGTCCTTGATGTCATCACCATCATCCTTCTCCTCATCACTGACTCTGAAATCCTGCGGGAATATCACGGCACACCGTAGATGTTAGGAATGTCGTTTGTTTTTAATCTCATATGTGGCATGCCTGACTTACTTGATACTAAATAGATGTTTTGGATTTAACAGTATGCTTGCAAAGTACGTGCAAGTTGGAACGAAAATGGATAGGGGGCCGCAAAGACTGTATATATATCTCACACTTTAAATTATTGGCATACTGGGTGTTGTCTGGAACGTTCCACAGGACAAGCCATTAGGTGCAAAGCTTATATATCCCGAACAGTTGTGTGTGACACAAAAAGATTGTCTTCAAACAGGGGATCCTGATTTTCTAATGTGATACCACACTGGAATGGCACTCATTTGGCAGTCATATGAGGCTATAAATATAGAAAAATTCTTAAACAGATATCCCACATTGTGTTATTTATGTATCAGCCAAATTGGCATCCCTCACCCTTGCTAGCAAACATGTAGATCACTTATCTGGCCAGCTGTCTGCAAACTTCTACCATTAAGTATTTTGCAACTCAGATTACCTGTAATAATGCCATGCATTTTCATCTCAACTTCAGATCTAAGTTAGAGGGAAAATAGCACACAGAAAACAAAGTCATATCTTTAAGGAAGAAAATAAGACACATAAACTTTCGTAACAAACAACCAACCTCATCTTCCAAAGTGAGCACTTTTCTTCTCTTCTGCTCTCTCATTTTCTCCTTTCTCAGTTCTCCAAGCCTTTTCCTCTCACCATGCTTTATTCTCCTCTCCTCACTAGTGAAATAGTGCTGTCTCTCTTCACCTCCATCCAAGAGGTGATGATCCTGCAGAATATGTAGGCATCTGTGAGGTTTCAGACATTTTACAACCCTTTACATTAAACATTTCTCCGTTGCCAGAAAAACTGAATGACATAAAGAATTACCAGCAGTTACCGGAAAATCAAGTAAGTTGGAGAGAGTGCCCTTTGCAAACAGACTTTGCATGTGTTAATTGTATAAAAATTTTGCTAACAATATTACAATATCAGAAGTGCTTTTCTACAGTATAAAAATTTGCACTTACAAGCATGAAGCTTAATTAATTTTCATTCATTAAAATTATCCAAAGTTAATGATTACCCTCAACAAGTCCTTGAACTGTCTTTTCAATTTGGTCATTTCATAAAATCTCTGTTCTTCCAGTCCTCGTCTTCGACTCCATTTACGAGTGCCTTGGCCTTGAGCTTTCACCTGTAAGTGTATTGAAGTTAATATATCATCTGATATGTCTGAAACCCTTTTTATTGAAGCTATGAAATTTTGTTTATATTGCTAAAGGACCGACTTTTTCACCATAAAAGACAGCCAGCCCTTCTTCACTAAAACATGATCTTCAAAACTACAGCTCTTCTATAACAGGACTTAAAACATAAGCCTAAAATATATAAGAATCTGGTGCATCTTACCTCAATCCATTCATCAAATGCATTGAGAAGAGTGAAAGGGTCACCATGCTCTGATTCCAAAGGTTTCCTTGCAGTCTGCAGAGAAAGTTGTGTCCATATATATAAGAATGGTAATATTGCATCACAATGTTATTACATTGTAAATTTGCTCTGTTTAAAACCAATGCCACCAATACTTTCCATCTATTTTCATTGTATTATGCTTTTGAAGCAGAATGCATGACAGTGAGAATCAAATGGCATCAAAGAGTGATGAAATTTGATTAAAAAAAAAAGGGAAATACACAGTTCAAATCAGTCTTAGCTGGCACAAAATGAAGTAGGCAAGATGGTATATTAAAAGGAGTTATCACTTACAATTGCATCATGGTCTGTGTGTGCTTTGTTAGTGAATGGTGACTGGACACTCATGGCTGCTGTGATGGATAAAATTGGGTCAATCATCTGCAAATTAAAGAAAACAATAATGTTGTCATGAAAAACATATTGACCTCTATTTCATCCAGTGAATAAATGTAGCTGAAGTTTATTACTGTGGGTAAATATCATGCTATAGATTGCACTCTCCTAGATTTTATAGAAACAGTTATGCTTCAAGATTCTTAGAAAACTTTTTCTGGTGGACAGCAAAACGAAACTTGCATAAACAGCTGCCAGTCTGATAACAATGCTTCTGAGCCTATACTTTGACAAAAATGAGGAAATATAAAAAGCATGATCTTCTGGAAGACACCAGATTTTCCCACTCTTAAATGCAATTAATATTTGCTAAATGGTGTGCGTTGTAATGTTTCAATGGAACTTTATGACTCAATATCTGTGAAACTGTCTGCAGATCAGTTCATGCTTGATAACACTTGACTACTTGTTATATTTTTTACACCATATTAATTTATCTAACACTGAAATCTATTTATGCATTGCTATCTTTGTATATTGGGCTTGCGTACATTAAACACTGATCCCATGATAAGCATTTTCCCAATGACCACATCCACAGGCAGCATGGAGAGCATCTGACCAATGGGTGTTATGCCTTCATCAGAAGCCAGAGCACCTTGTTCTTTCAGAAATATGATGGAATTTTCCAAACTTGACATGCTTGGAGGCTCAATGAATGGGAATCTGAAAAACACAAAGGGAGGTGTGTAGTGCTTATGGTACAGTATTACTCTTTACTTATGTATCATCTGAGATCTCAAAACATCTGCACAGTCAATACAGGCACGTCTGAAATTTCAATACAGCCACACTTTCACACAGTACCAGTCATACAATCTATAAAATTCAGCTCTGTTACACTTTTCAGCATGTCTACAATATGCCCTGTCAATATGATTGACTGTCAAGATAATACCATTCCTGCCACACTGGAACTCAACACAGCTGCAGTTCATTTTATTTAATTTTTATGACAATCAAGGAACTACTTCACTATGACGAGATTTCATACAGAAAACCCTCCTCTGAAATATCTAGTGATTCTGCACTCAAATACACCAAACCATGCATGAAGTTGTTCAAAAGAATCATCATTCAGAATAACAATGGCTGTTTCCAGATTGTACTGTTCTGATATGAAGACACCAATGATTGACAAAATTTTTCTAGAAGGGTGTGAGGGATGTTCTAGTAAACATCACAGAAAAAAAAATGTCTGAACTGGTTTATGCTCAGGCTAATTCTGTGTACGACACATTCAGCTCCTTAAAGCTACTCTTCACAGATGAACTCACTTTCACAACTCAAAACAACAAATTTTGTTTCATGCTCATTGCTCAGCATTTCAAGTTTCTGTTTCCCACAGCTTATTTACAATCCTTTACAAGTTCCTTACTTCCTGGCATCAGGCAAGCCCATGGAAATCATCTGGAGAATAAGAGAATCTAAAGGCACTCTCTGGAGTTCAGGCGTGGAATAGTCTTGGAAGGAATTGTAGTCAGACTCATCAAAAAGGCGATAACAAACTCCTGGGCCAGTACGACCTATAATGAAATAAAATGCATATTTGATTTTCATAGCCTTAACCTTTAACCATATTTAGCAGCACACAGTTTGATGGGACCTGCATGAAGAAGATACCACTAGATGATGACAGACAGTGTAGGAGTGTATTGGGGGGCTTGGAATGCTACAAAAGCAGCTATGTGAAATGATGCTATTTTTTTGGTACAAAATCACAGTTTGCCCATGATGACTTACTCTCATTTTCTGCATTTCATTGCACACCAGGTGCAAACAAAACTTATCTATTCCCAAGAACAGCACTCTTGTTGCATACAGTGATTCTTCTTACACACAAGAGAGTAAGCCTCAACCACTTCAATCTCCCCCAACCTCTTTGCCACCAGAACTCTATGCACTTCAACAGTAGCAAGACCATTTCATATAAAGGCAAATGAAGACCTCCGTCATTTTCAGACTCATTAATGGATGTAATCAATTCTTAACATAATAAGATCTTCAAATCAAAATTTAATGCCAAATCTGGGTGCTCTTGGCAGAAAACTTAAAACTAAGGGACACGCAAAGAAAAGCATGCAGTATAAATGTGAAAATGCACAACTTGGCAGCCGGCAAGTGGTGGGTCAAAACCTTACATACAATCATCTGCTTTTCATCTTTCCCACACAAATAGTTAACATTAACAAATACTGAAAGCCAAGTCACAGTCCCCTCATAAATGAATACTGAATGAAATCTGGTCTGTTATGTCCACCATTCTAAAACCTAATAACAAACCTGCTCTTCCTTTTCTCTGTTCTGCACTAGCACGACTTATCCAGAACTCCTGCAATTTCTGCATCTTGTATTTGGGATCAAAACTCATTTCTTTCACCTGTGAAGACAATAAAAGCAACTAATGCAGATTCCAAACCAAATCAGTGTAACTTTTTGTTTTAACTCCTGACCCCTGACAGCCATAACCATTACTGCAATAAACCACTTCAGCCAAAGATACACCTCAGCATCAGTAAAATCAGCAAATGATAATTTTTTACTACCCCGAAAAACTATTACAGGTATTGGAAATTTCGAGAAAAATTTGTTGATATGACAGAAAATCTTGTTAACAAAAAAAAAAAAGACTCCAGCAAAATTTTCTAGAAAAATAGCATATCTGATCACATACCTTTCCTGAATCAACAATGAACCTTACACCATCAATGGTCACTGAGGTTTCTGCAATGTTTGTTGACACAATGCACTTCCTCACACCGTCAGGTGCAATATCAAACACCTTGTCCTGCTCTTCCACAGACAAAGCGCTATGCAGGGGCAAAACAATCCAGCGTTTCATCTGTTGTGCATATGCTTTGGCTGCCTCCACTACGGCCATGATCTCAGACATCCCACTTAAGAAGATGAGAAGATCGCCTCGCTCTGCAGCTGGATACTGAGCATCGAGAAAAAGTTTGTTAAAATAATGCCACTTTGGCAAGAAAATAGTTTATGAAAAATTACAAAAACTCAGGAAATTTTCTTACTGCAGAATGTATTTGTCATAAGCTTATGACCAACATGTGTGCAATGGGTGTAAGAACTTGGAATTTGCATAATGTAACCATATGTGTTGTTTAGGGCAGGCAGACACTGTATATGTTAACTACTTTATTGGAATAATAAATATGGTTTAACATGGTCTGTAGGATGACTCGCTCAACTTTCCTTTACATTTCAGCTTCATAATTACATAACAGAATTTTCCGACATTTTCCACAATTTCAAATTCTGTCATATATCTTCACTGTAATAAATCTGTTCTGACAAGACTAAGAATGGAAAACAGAAAGAAAGAAGAAAAGATACTGGTATCATGTGCAAAGGTCAAGATCATCAATCTTCCATCTCACTGACATCATCTATAGGTACAAAAGAAATGTTGCTTGACTTCCTCTTACCTTGTGATCTATTTTTTGCATAATGCGAAGGAAAGGGGTAGGATCCATGCGCTTGGAGTCATTGATGTCATCTTTTTTGATAGGGCAGTACTCCATTTCTATTGGATACAGTCGACCAGGTACCTGCAAGTTACAGTTCCAACCAAAATGAACATCTTTATGTATAAAGTGTCTCAATATGATTAGACAAATACATGCAGTTCTAAATAATAACTCTCTCAGCAATTCTGAGAAGCTGTTAATTAAAATGATTCAAATCTGAGTCCAAATTGAACGTATGTTGTAGTAATCTAGCAAAGGATGGACATCCCAAAACAAACAGCAGTTTATCAGTTTTGGTGGACTGCAATACTGTTGTATCAGAGATATAAACAAACCTTGATAACAGGAGCACTGTAGAAGTACCTAGAGAACAAGTTGATGTTGATAGTGGCAGACATAAGCACCAGCTTCAGATCAGATCTCTGTCTCAGTATGCACTTCAGCACCCCCAGCAGGAAGTCTGTAAAGATGTGTCTCTCATGGACCTAAACATAAAACAATACATTGTTATCACTTTTCTGTTCTCTACTCAAGTCATAATTCCAGTAAGTACAACTCATGGCCATATTTTAAAGGCACCGCACAAGATACAAGTTCATAATGTCATAAGTATATGGAGTTTTTGCCATTAATGAATATATAAATAAATGATAAGAACAATTATCATTTCATGCAATTCTGTACCTTATAATCTGTTCTACTTAGAGAAAATTTACGAAGTCACTGTACACCATCCCTCCCTTCTCTGTTAAAACATTTTGTTGAATCCTCAAGTGATAATTCTAAGACACTTGCATGAAATCCACAAAAATTTGACAGATTAAATGAGCATCTATTTCAACAATCCAGCTGCACCTAGGTTACTGTTTGAGAACATTTCAATCCCCAAGTCTACATCCCTGAGTTGTGACTTACCTCATCAATGACAATGACACTGTACAATTCAAGCAAAGGGTCTGTACTCATCTGTCGTAAAAGGAGGCCTGAAAGATGCACAGGATCAACAAGAAATATTGGGTTAGTTACCATCACAAAGAAACTGATACCAAAGCAAATATTTGCAACAGCTGAGTTAATGCACAACTCCAATCAGGCTGGACAAGTTACAGAGATCAGTACTGGCTGTAGAGGTAACCATCTAAATGGATAATTGTACCATTAATGGTCCCTGGTGTCTTCATTTGTTTACTACATGCTGCATCAATACCTGAATTTAATCAACAGTGTAATGCTGATAGGAACAAAATCATTCTTTGTGCAAGAATGCACACCTTTGATAATTTGAATTCTCCTTTGCCTGGGCTATGCTGCAAGTAACAACTCCAGTTTAAAATAATGTTTCAAAGCATCTTCAGCAAACTTATTCTTTGTTTGCTTCTATGATCCTAAATCATGGCACATAACTGAGACTTGTCATGAGCACAGTACTTTAAACACTTGTAGACCCACTCAGTTTTTGCATTTCGTCGCCTTCCACACGAAAGAGCGTATCCCGATTTTTGACAGTTTTGAGTTATCACCACTGGTACGTAGTGCTATCTCAGAACTATGTTCACATGAAACGGCGTATCTCTAGCTCAAATAGTAACGAAGATATAGCATAAAATTCCTAAGGGCTTAAGCTAACTATCAATATGATCGAATCAGACGTAAATTGCTCTCCATAAAAACGTGAAAAACAGGGATACGCCCTTTCGTGTGGAAGGCGACGATTTTTACCCTTACCAAGTCTCCCTCTCTTTTGTTTTGTTATTTTTTTTTTTTGTAACTTGCCAAAAAGATCCCTCAAAAGAATGACTGGTCTTGTCAACACAAGGGATGCTGTTAGAGTTAGAAGGGGAAGGAAAAGTATCTCTGAGATGTACTGACAAAGATTTTCAGATAAATACCTGTATCTAAACAATATACAATGCCTTACCTTCTGTCAGAAAGAGAATTTTGGTAGCTGCAGTCTTGCTCTTTTCAAATCGCACCTATAAAGAAATGAAAAAGGTGTAAATAAACAAAAATAGGGACTGCTCATAATTTCCTTCAGTCCTGCTTACACAGAAATCGAAATGGTACCACGGCACCTTCAGTTCTGGTTTTCCACTTCCTCAGGTGCTATAAGTTTCAGTTATGGCAGGATTCTAGAACTAATACAATGTGTGTTGTGGGGACTACGTCTTATAACATAAATAATTTAGTGAGTAAGGTTAATCTCACGAGATAGTACATCAGTACATTAACAGGCACATATTGTGAAGAAATGAACATGAAGCTAAGGCCAACAAAAACAGACAGGTAAAGAAAGACATATTGAAAAAGATGTAGTGAATGTAAGAGTTGAAGGTGGGGTTATTGCTATGCTGCAGATCTGTGTGTAGGAATGTCTGTTATGATAAGGAAGTGCAAGAAAAAGCTACAGTTTACTTGATAGGCAACTTGGCTTCCATACTCATTCAGTGTTTCATAGCCCACACGCTTGGATAAAGATATGCAAGCAATTCTACGAGGCTGCGTGCATGCTATCTTCTCATAGCCTGCCTCCAAAAGATACTGTGGAACCTGTTAAAGTAGGATTTAGAGGTAAAACAGAATAGTTATCAAATAATAGCCAGTCAAATTTTACCAAACCACTGTTTACATTCCAGACCTTACATTCTCTCTCTCCTGCCAGTGACCAGGAAAATACTTTAACACAGTGAGGAAAAAAAAACAAATTAGTTTGAAGAACCAAATTTTTAATGCTTTCCAAAGCCAGCAACGAAACATACAGCTTTCCAGGTTTAAATAAGGAATAGTATTTCACTGTCTGCGAGATTTCAGCTCTTCTAACAGAAAAAGTACTGTCTGTCATTACATCGATCTTTGCTTGGTCCACTGGTGACCGTCCTGTTCATAGATACACTGATCTCCCTACTTTCTGAAGGTTTTCAACCCATCATTCATCTACAGTGCTGATTGTGGCACCAATCAAGTCCTGTCTGCAAAGAAATTTGGTACTGAGTTTTTTTGAAGACCCTCACTAACCTGAGTGGATTTTCCGCAGCCTGTATCACCTGCAACAACAACCACCTGGTGCTCTCTCACCATCTCTATGATCTTGTCCTTGTACTGATAGATAGGCAAGTTTCTTTGATCATGTCGGATCTTGTGCAGCTTTGCGAACTAGTGATCATGAAGTGGAGAACAGAAAGAGCACATGAGGGCAGATATTTACAGAAGGGTCCATGTTCATTCTTAACTATATCACCCTTTTACAATCCCACATGAGATCCCTGTTACAATCAAATGAAATTAAACTTAATGCAGGTTAACAATCTTCACCAGCTAGTATGAAACTTTCATGATTTTAAACCTGACAAAAGTAACTATATAGGTTGGCAGCTCTCTTATATAAAGTACAAAAATTACAATAAGTCATGACTGTAGTCAGAGACACTACTCCAGCTAGTCACAAAAACTGAAAAGCAGTAAAGAAATAGAAGTATTTCCATAACAAGGACTGGAACATACCAAATTTCAGGAAAATGCAAGACTCTTTATAGAACATGACATTCTGGCTGAAGATTTGTTATCAAGATCACATCTCTGGCTGATTTGTTCTTTGACAAACATAGTCTATAATGCTACATGATTTGCAAAACCTCTTATCATCATGCTTAGTTTAAAAACTATACGAAGTCAACATAACGCAACACATTACTACCTTTTGCTTTTGCTGAAAGTCCAGGAAATGTATTAGCATGGAGCGGAATTGTATGATGCGATCTCTTGTGAGCTCCTTCTCAATTTGGTAGTCTGGAAAGAAAATAGAAGTCGGAAGAAGCCATTATATGGCTGGGTCACGTAGTTTTCCCGTTCAAATGAATTATTTTGTATTCTTTACTTTAAACACGATTGAGGCCAATGACTGCCAATGTCTGTTGCAGACCTGGCACTTGAGGAGGTGGAGAAGACTATATATTTAGTGCAGTCAAGGTGAAATGCCCTTGACTACTGGATGAAGTAGCTAGCGAGAAACCTCCTAAGCCTCTAGATATGGATCAAGTGGAGGACAATAAAGAATATAAGAAAATGAAAAACAGAAAAAAACCCAACAAAAACCAAAAGAAACACTGTGTCTTTACAAAGCTCATGAAGAGAAGTTTAGAAAGTATCAAGCCAAGTGACTGCAACAGGAGCTCAAACTTCTCTTCATCTTTAAAATTCGTCTTGATTTGATGTTAGAAGCTGGACTGCACTTTCAAGAACTTGTAAGTGTTCTGGTACTGTAATGGCAAGAGGCAAACATGAAATATTCCACTTTGAAAGGAATATGATCACAGTATTATAGAAAGATTGTTTTTCAAAGAGAATGACTCATATTTCTCCTAAATACAAGCATTATAGGCAAGCAAATGTAGTAACCTACCAACAAGGCGATTTTTCTTCAGAAATGTATCGAAGTCCTTGCTGAGAAAGGAGATGTTGATTTTATACTGAACATCATAGCTCTGAGGAAGACCCAGTTGTCCCATACTCTTGGATGAGCCTGATGACTGTGCACCTGTTGAGACAAAACAGATAAAGATTTAATGATAATTTAGGGAGTTCCAATCTCTTAAACTTTGCTACCGTGCCTCATACACTTTTTAAGAGTCTCATGTTGGTTTTATTGGGTAATAGTAATTTATTGGACCATGTTTACCATGTACGTACACTTTCTGCTCCCCTGTGTTGTAATTTTCTGCATCTGTTTAGTACAATGCATATTTCAAGCTGTATGTTGATGTTTTGTCATGCCTCCCAATCCTCTTGAGATGATCTGAGATAAGCATACATTCTTTATCTTGGCAGATGCTAAGTCAAAAAGAGCTATACAGTGAAACCCGCTTAAGCGGGACGGCTCCGTTCCCGACGAATCGTCCCCCTTAAGCGGGCGTCCCGCTTAGGCGGACTATCCATTATAAAGTGATTTCTTAGCTAGTTTGTGCGTTTCTTTCAAGTTAAGGGATATCATTACTTGNGAATCGGTTGGCGCTGCATTAGTCTCACAAACAGCTGTCAAAATCTTTTACATCAATAATGACATCCATAACATTCTTATAGTGCAATTCCATGTAAAAACCAAATTTTTCATCATGACACATACCTTTTGATTTTTCAGCCTTCTTCCTTTGGAAGTCTTGAAATCTGGCCACAAAAGCCCAAAAGTCATCATATTCTTGACTTCCTCTGAAATAATTCAGTATTACAAAAACAGGTACATAGTTTTAAGTAGATGGTGTCATTTCTTCATGTACAATAAATGACACAGAAAAGCCACAGTTTTCTTCAGAACATATATGTGAGAAAAGAAACATGATTTAGGAGAAAAATTTGGAGCAGCTTTGAAGTCAACACCAAAAGTCAACCTCACCTAGACTTTACAAACACTGTACAGCATATCCACGGACTTAATGTAGTATAGTCTGAGTATTTTGGAAACAAACTTGAGCTTGGTGCTGGATATCTCTCACTAGATGAAAGTCTAGTGACAATTTTTGTGGAATTTCTGTTTCACCTAAACTCAACTAATGGTTGCAAACATACTTGCATGGATATTGGCGAATGAATGATTTAGATATTGGCTGCTACATTTATTAACCACAGTTGATTAAGTCTTAAATTAGGAACACAGCAACCATTATAGTAGCACACCACAATCTAACATATGATTTTCATCTTGGTCTTAGATATCTTCAACATCAGCCTTTCGAAAAATGATCTCTGACATAATAATTATGAAGAAAACATACCTCTCTGTAAGCTTTATAAAGTAGCTGTCTCGGAAGAAGATCTTGCTCAAGGAATACTTATGTTTGGTGAAATCAAAATTATAATCAAGGACTGTCTTTTTATCGCTGTCTGAAGCTGCAGCTTTGCTAGGTCCTGCATGCTGCTCTTGTTTTGGTCCCACATTCAGTTTACCAAATGCATCTGTTCTGCTGACTTCATCTTCAGAATAAGCTTTCTCCTCTTCTGACATGCTGATAAGACCACTATCTTCATGCTTATGAAGATGTCTTGACTTACACTTCCTGTCCACATGTTGATGTTTTGATTTCTTGTCCAAATGTCTCTGTCTGCTTTCTGACCGGTCATGATTATGGGAACTTGATCTCCCATACTTATCATCTGACCAAGATGAATGTGTTAAATGCCTATGTTTTAATTCATGATCAGGACTGTCTCCTAGATGTGATTTCCGCTTTCTATGACTAGAGTGATGCTTCTTGACCTTTGCATCTTTCTGGTAATCACTATCAGTCTGTGAGTCATTGTTGTCACTTGATCCACTTATGAGTTCACGAGAGGAATGATGGTGCTTGTCTTTCTTACGTTTCCTGTGACTCCTTTGTTCATCCCTGCTGTGTCTCCCCTCATGTGGCATGATTCCAGATCTGAAAATGAAATGTGATACCAGCAGTTGTAACAAGAAATTCATCACAAAAATGATAACAGGTATGCCAGAGCCCTCACACAGTGGAGTCTCGTGGACTTGAAACCCAAGTGACTGAATTACTATTTCAAATTTAAGTTTGAACTGATAATTATGATAATTATAATCAGTGGTTTGTACAAGAGTAGGGATAATGGTGAATGTTTTATTCTGGTTGCTTTCCAGTAGTAGGTCGGTGCTGGTTAAAGAGACTGTGAAAGAATCGATAAACAACACCAGTGACATACACTGAAGATTCCTTGAGAACTTCACACATGACATTTAGCTCCAGTATGGTATGATTCTTGAGATGTGACTTAGGTCAGGAAAACCCCTGTATTAAAAACTGACATGTGAATAAAAAATGCAAAACATTAGGCCTAGATGTTCACATCATAGCAGAATTCACTACTGACCAAGTTAGAACACTGATCAATGTTTTCTCCAGGACACATGATCATGTGATTTGCCACTTAGATTTCAAAATCACCCTTAAATATACATTGAATACATGCCAATCTCCCCTTTTTACCTACACTTCAAAGATTCCATTTTTTGAGGAAAATCTAAAATCCCTCTAAAAATGTACTGTAATTCCCTCTTCAAATTTACGACAAATATCTCTCTCAACTTCTTTGACCTGGAGAAAATACTGTCTGAGAAAGTGGATAAAGGATCTACCCCAAGTTATACATGGATGTATATCCTCACTTCACCACTGTGCTTGATCCTTTGTAAGTAACATCTGGACATCTCAAGCGTGAATCTCCACTTATCACATATTAGTTATCTACCTACAGCCAAACATATAAATCCTTATCTGTACTTGTCTTTGTCTTTCAGACCACTCACAGTCACATGTCCACTGGCTCATGAAACTATCACTGCACAACCAAGCTGACCAAGATGCAGTCAAGGTATGTCAAGTGAAAGTCAAAGTGTTTGCATATGGCTTTACCTGTCAGTCATAATTAAGTAGGGTTCACACTAAATTGTGCAGATTCAATGATTAACTGCAAGCTTTACTAATCTATCCATATGAAATGGTAAGCTGTGGGAAACCTTTGAGTGAATCATTAGTACTCTTAATCTTATATCAAGTTCAGAATTCGGCATTCTCTAATGACAGTGCCGATTCATTTGATACCATATATTGATATTTTGATGAGCGATATTCCTCGATATTTGCATATTCCTCAATATTGTGCCCGATACTTCATCCACTGCTACCACTGACTGAGACAGCGAACTTTCGTCTCCAAGCAACCATGGTTATTGGCCTGCCTTCTTTTATGATAGACATACTATTCACTTCGTCTTAGATGTTTACTCCAACCATGCATTTCATTTAGTCACCCTATATTACTCCAACGATAGCAACACCAATCTTCACGCATCTTTACCGTAACTTCCCCCCCCAAAAAAACCAAGCCCCATTTTTTTTCTGTTGTTGTCCCCAAAAGAAAAACCCTTTTCTCTCTTTCAGACACTACTGGAACTCAGGAATGCATTTCATTTAGTCACCCTATATATTACTCCAACGACAGCACCGCCGATCTTCATGCATCTTTACCTTAACTCCCGCCCCCCCCCAAAGTTCCTTTAATCACAAAAAAAACAGATCTTTTGTCCGCAAATGAAAGGAAAAACCTTTTTCTCTCTTTCAGACACCATTGGGTTCGGGGAACCAGGTTTATTTAGTGTCCCTACATATTACTCCAACGACAGCACCAATCTCAGAAAAACAATGACTTTTTATTAGAACGAAGAGAGCAAAATCTTAGCTATCGGTGCCCTCATTGGAGTAATAATAGACAGTAGTAGGTTCGGGGAGCCCAGTTCATTTAGCATTCCTATATATTACTCCAACGACAGCACCGATCTCAGACTTTTCATTGGAGCGAAGAGAGCAAAATCTTAGCTCGTTGGAGTAATAATAGAGAGTAGGGAGTTCGGGTCAGCAGCTCTCTTTCTTGCAGTGCGGTGCGCTTCCCCCAAGCCAGTTGAGTATCTATATATCACTTTCCTTCCCTTGAGCACCGATCAGCTTCTTTGCAGTGTTCTTTGCCTATTGCCAAAGAGTCTAAATTTAGGAAGTGATGCTGTTGTTGGAGTAATATAAGACATTCGGACATTAGGGACCGCACACCGCGGGGAGGCAAGGCATTAGATTAGGTAGGGTGTGCTGCGGGGAGGTGAGGCGTTAGACTAAATTAATTGAACTGAGTGGCCATCAATCGATAAAGACACTTGGGCATGGACCCGATGGAGGAGGCAGGCCGTATGCATGGTTTCAAGTACCAGTATCAAAATTGATATTTCGACTAAATCGGTGCTATTGTTAGAGAAAGCCAAGAGTTCCCTCATTCCTGGGCTACAATCACCAGTTATAGGATCATGCTAAATTTAATATCAACTGACAGTTTCCTAAGAAAGAAAACTTACAGTAGATCTAGATCTTTAGATGTAGTGGATCTTACCTGAAAATTTTGGGATAATATTAATATAGGACCGATCTTGGCTTGTGGCTAAATCATTGACTAAGAAATGAACTGCATCAATGCAAGAGCGGTCCTATCCCAGGAGATTGCCAAAATTTTCACTTCGGTTTTCTCTGTCTCAGCCCTGATGCGCCCTCAGTAAAGACAAAGAGGAATCTCACATAACTGACGTTCAAATTTCGACTCAAAAGTTAAAAAAGTCCAGTCAGTGCAACTGCAATCGGTGCACAGACACTAACCACTAAGACTAAGAGTCTAAGACTAAAGCCCTGATGGATCTATGAAGTCTGAAGAAATAACACTGAAATTACTCGTCCCAAACCTGACATCTGTAAAATGTTCTCAGTGTTTTTTTGTTTTTGTTTTGTTTTTGGTTACTGGGCAAGATAAGGAGTAACCGATATCACTGTCACTGTGTTAGAGTTGGGACTCTTAGCAAGGGCGCAGACATCTTTGAAACCCGTATTGCCAGGTCAAATTTTATGAAGTAGCCAAATAAAACGTGCAAACCGCCAAAGAAGCACCGCCAAAAACCTTAGAGGTAGCCAAAGTGTTGTGAACTCTTTAACAAGAAAGAAGTAACATTAATCATTAATCATTAAGATAATGTCTTATTTCAGTCTCGAAGTTTGTATTCGAAATTTTCTTTACCCAGATTATCAAATACATGCAGCTTTCACTTAGAAATGATGAGAAAATGTAGGCTAAAGAATTTGGATAAACATTGAACTCCTAAAAAATAGAAAGAGAATATCCGCCAAGGAAACTGAAAAGCAACCAGCATTGGTGATTTAGGAGCCAACTTTATGGTTTTTGTTAGCCCCTGTGGCTTTGCGCAAAGGAAACATCTTTCCATTCTGTGGTTGGTCCTTACAAAAGAAGTATCAGTCTCTAAGCAAGCCAAAATGGCTGCAACTAATGCAGAAGAGTAAGAAAATAGTGCACTTATTTGCGAATGGCGTTTGCCATACTTATTTTTGTTGCTTCATTGAAATTAAATATGGTTCTGCCCAGAATTTGCACAAAATGTTTGAAAATTCTGTAACGAATTTGATTAAAAAAAAGTGGTTGATAATGTTTCATGTACAAACTTCTTCATGACTGATAAATACCATAAAAACCATGCAAAGTAATGAAAGTGAACAGGATTATGAGAACCAACAGAAATGAAAATAGAACAATTTTTATTAGCATACAGACCACTATTGATTCTTGATAAATCCTCGACACAAGGCCATTAAATTAGACATTCCACTGACAAATTTGAATCCATAGACGTTTGCCTGCATGTTGCCAAACCCTCTCATCTGATGATCGCAAAAGATGTTACATTTTTCACAAACTTTTAGAAGATGTGTACTCTTCCTCACTGTGACTGGTGCGCACCTGCCCAAAACTTACCCCAGGAAATACCATTTTGGAACTATCTAAGAGAGTGAAAAAGAAGCCAGCATTAAACTGAAATTTTGCCAAAAAAAGAACCATTGCTTCCCTCATACCACTAGCAGTGCTACGCACCTGTGGTTCAATCAACGCCCTTGCCATTTGGCCCAGAGTCAGCAGTCTTCTTGCTTGCCTTGAAGTTTCCTCCTCCCAGATTGTAAGACAGTGTACAGGATCATTTCCTAGGTCACCACCAACATATGAATAAATTCGACGCATGCATTTCTTTGATCACCACCAGAAGCGAAAAAAAATCGATGTTCATGCCTGAAGGGCTAATATTGGATATATATATTATCTCCTGAGGACATGGAAACAAGAACAAGATCCTTAGCAAGTACAGGAATACAAGATCCCGAACACGACAATAAACAGGGTGTAATACAAATCTATCATGCTTGCCTACTTGTTGTAATGTATAAAACAGTAGATCTGAGTCCCTGCCTATCCTATGTCAAAGGCAGATTTCCTTTTCCTTTTTTTTTTTTTTGAATGGCAGGTTTTGAATGGCAGGGAGAAGACCCTCCTCTAATTGTTTGTTTGTTTGTTTGGTTCATGAATCCGATTAAGGAATAATTTGCTATGAGAAACAGGCTTTACCCAGTAATTCTCCGACCTAGTGCTCGGCGTCGCAAAAAAAAAAAAGCAGCCAACCCGCCACAGATACAATTTTCCGTCCAGAGTCTCAAGAAACGACACTTTTGGCTACACAGTAGCCAATCTGGCATCACCGCTCTCTTGTCTACAAGAGCGAATATGTCTAATAAGTTTTAATAATAATATTAAAAGTTTTCACTGGTGTGGGTCTAGCAACGAAAAAAAAAATGATAACGCAGGAGCCTTGCGCGAACAGTTGGGAGAAGACGTTAATAGGGCTAGGCACAAAGACGAGACAACACTACCGCGTCATCTTATATTAGGTAGGACGATCAGCACCTACATTTATGAAATAAGTATAGGATGACAGATGGAGAGTGGCAACGGCGAACTTGTGTAACCCCAAACAGTCCCTTTGAGGATTTTGTTGTCAATTTGACTAAGCATCACTTTTTTTTTTTTGCCCAAAGACAGCCCTACACCCAGGACCAATTGTAAATTTATTAAGAAATCCGTACAGGAAAATCTTTCCTTTAGTTCTCCACCATATAAAACTGTTTGCTCTAAGACACTGTCTACTGCTGATGAATGTGACAGACAGACATGGGGTGGACGGTGCAGGCAGGCAGGCAGGCAGGCAGGCAGGCAATCAGGCAGGCAGGCAGGCAGGCAGGCAGGCAGGCAGGCAGGCAGGCAGGCAGGCAGGCAAACTTATTAAACTGGACAAGTTATACGGGGTGTTAGAATAATATTTTTTTCCTCAGCTTCCCTATAGTGGAAAACAAGTTCATGCGTCCACACGGACGATTTAGGGCCTACTTATTTAGTTTTGAGCTATGCTATGAGTGAAGTAAGAAAGAAACACGCAGGGGCAGAGAGGCTTGGTGAATTCTTATACAAGGGAATTTTACAACTCACTCACAGTTTCACGTGTCAAGACCAAAATCATGAGATCTTGCGAGGCTTTGAGCGGCTTGCGACTTCAGCCTCGGTTTAAAATTCAAGTGTAACCTCTCGCCAGTGTGCACTTTCTACCATCCACGTCGTTAGGTGTGTAGGGCTAGACTCCACCAGTAAAGCGTCTCTCCCAAAAAGGTGGAAAGATAACTTTCTTGCTCACCGGCGTATTTCTGCCCCTGGGAACTCTTAGAAATGTCCAACAGATCTCGAAACCAGTCGGACAAAAGCAACAGGAGCTCTGTGTCAACTATCGCGCAAGTGAGCGGCGAGATGGAATATTTCTGGAGTAAGTAGTCTGTTGCCTGCGGTATAGCTGAGGTGTCTGTATCACGTTACACCAAGTCCTGTTTTCTGGGCGTGGCAGAGGTACATCACTCTCTCTTCCGTTAAGTGGTCTCGGTCCTTATCCTTCCCTCCGCTCCCCCTTCCACCTGTCCCTTTGTGGCCACAACTGCCACGTGCTTTGCATGGAAGGAATTCCAGTGAGACTCTTCTAATCAAAACTTCTGTCCACTAGTACAACCCAAACCCTATAACTCTACCCTTACCCCTAACCCCTCTATTAATCCTTACCCTATTGCCCATCGAGCAGGAGAATCAATCGAGGCGAGCCCCTTACCCTTTTATCCGTCGAGACAGGAACATTCGGTGTGAGTCTCATTCGGAATTTCTCCACTTTCAGTGTCTTTCAAGATTATTTTTCGGGGAGGAATTCCATATGTGTGCCGGAAAGATTTCCGCATGCAACACACCGAACCAACAACATACCCTAACCCTAACTTTAACCCTAACCCTAACCCAGACAATATCACTCTTCCATCTGAACAATTCGGTGAATCCCAGTATTGAAACAGCGCTCTGATGAGACTACTTATAAACTATGAGCTTATTGTTATTAAGCGCCTGGGAGCTTTCTGGTGGAGAGGCAGCACATCTGAGTATTACTGACATTCTATAGTCTTATATAATCACCTCATTGGTGCTGTCAAGAGGGACTGTTTCATTTTTTTTTATTTTGGCTGAACCAGCTCCACAAAAATCCCACTCTAAATTATTATGCAAACGTGAATATCAGATTACATACTGTAGATCTACTCTAAATGGAGAAAGGGTGTATGCATGAGTTTTTTTTTTTTCAATGAGCTGTGGTTTTAGGAAAAACGCTGTCAAAAGAGCTCGCTTTTGCCCCTTTTTCCCTAACACTTTTCCTTCATACGATCTTTTGTAAGTGAATTACAAACAAAAACATGCTTTGCAGGCTTGTCAAAACTCACTAATAGGCCCAAGAGTGACCGCATTCTCAGAGGACGGCGTGGAGTGAGGGGAGGAATTCCGAATGAGACTCACACCTGACGCTCCTGTTTTGACGGGTGTTAGAATTAAGGGTAGGAATTACTGGGGTTAGGGTTTGGGCTCTATCAGGAGGCATGCTTTCTGAACCAGGGATGTAAGTTTCATTCGGAATTCCATCCGAAAGGAGAATGCACGACTCACTCATGAGAAATGTGAAACCATCGTTTAACGGGGTGGGAGAGGGGGATGAATAATTATGGTTATGATGACAGTCATGACAAATGAAACTATACAGAAACTGCCTTCAAGTCAATAAACTTCAAAGCACTTTAAGAAGTACACCACTAAGTATAAAAACAATCCATTAAAAAAATATTTCGGGAGGAATTCCATATGTGTGCCAGAAAGATTTCCGCATGCAACACACCGAACCAACAACATATCCTAACCCTAACCCTGACCCTGGGTTAGGGTTAGGGTTAGGGTATGTTGTTGGATCGTGGTGTTGCATGCGGAAATCTTTCTGGCACACATATGGAATTCCTCCCAATATTTCAAATAAGAATATATAAAGGCCAGATTTTCGAACTCATATTATACTTAAATAGTCCAGATTTAGATCTAGAGGCTGAGTCTAAATGAAATGGAAATGAAGAAATATGATACTGACGATTATGATGATAATGAGGAGCGTACTAAAAACATGTTAAAACTTGTTACACTAACTGTCTAATTTCCAAGGCTACCAAGGACGCGAACCTTTTTTTCTTAGCCCCCACCCCCGAGATATGGAAAGTCCAGAATTCGTGGGCACCGTCATGTTGACTTGGATTCTTGTCTGCACGTGTTCTATAATTTGTTCTCTGATGCTTAGGTATCGAGCTGAATGCCGACAAACGCAGCGTGATGTGGAGTGCAAGCACGGAGGATCTGGAGGAAGATGACGACGAGGACTTTATCAGACATACAGTTTTTCTCAGAGCGGTGAGTCCTGAATGTTCCGTTGAATGTGATTTCCTGTTTTTATATATAATACGAACACTCCGTATAACAAGTTGTATCTTTAATTTGATCAAACAACTCTAGAATTCTAAGGAGGTACACGTTTGATAGACTTACTCTTTTACTTCTGATTTACCAGTCTGTTGATATGTTTGAAGACAGAAAACGATGACACTTTGTTTCCAGCTTCCGAAATTTAGAGCATATCAAACTCATACGGGGAAGCACATGCCCAGATCTACTTTATGCGCAGCTGTCCCATAGGATACAGGAGTGCACACAGCAGTGATGTCACGCAGCTCATAAATGGTCCTTTTCTACAGATGCAATATAAGTAATTTTCTCTATTTCTCACACTGACACATTAAAGTTTGCAATACACTGGCCATAGCGTAGGGATAATTATCTTTCCTTGACGATACTGGCCAAAAAAAAAAAAAGGGATAAGGCTATTAGCTACTCATACTGTCCACCGCACGAAAGAAAAAAGCTGGCTGGTCACTCATCAGTGAATAAAGTATGTGTTAACTAATTCATGTACCCACTTCAGGTTGTGCTGGGAGCTGATGCTGTTCCAAACCAACAAAACGTTGTCATGCTAGAATCCACGGGCGGAGACGGAGAGACAATAAAAGGAGCCCTTGCCAACCTTGTACGAGGGCAGAACCACATGGCAAGTACTAACCACTGAGGTGTGGCTAAAGTGGTTGTGTGTGTGTGTGTTTTTTTAACGTGAATGGGCTTATGAGATGTGAAACGGGAGGATTTCCATATGGGTGCCAGCCTACAATGTGGTTATGACCAGCTCCAAAAACAATCTAAAGAGGGATTATTGTGATGGGGCTGGTATGGTAAAGAGGGGCTTGGCTTTTTATGGGGAATACACGAAGAAAGAAAAGTGGCCATTATCTAATCTTGCAATTTCGTTTTTCCCTGCATGTTCTGTGATGGCCCACATATGGAAATCTTTCCTGTGTGTGAGTTATCATACACCGAGATATCAGAGACACTGGCGAGACAAGGCTACAGTGTGAAGAGAATTATAATTTAAAACAAAAGGTTTACCTCCCGCTATTGCATTTGGAATCGAACAGCAAAGGGCAGATATAGAGCAATGGGATCCTCTTGACTTAGTGTTAATGTTATTTAAGGGAAGATTTCCGCATGCAACACACAGCCAAATTTTAACTAAAACACCTACACACGCAAAATATATTTCTAGAGGTTTGGTGTCCAAATCAATATTTACAATAATTGTACTAAAAAGGTGCTTGGTTCAAAATCTTTGTAATAAATCCAATTTCATTAAGCGAACTGGTGATTCGGCTGCCTCCGGGGACGCCGTTTTGCCGACCTCATTCAAAACGAGGTAAGACCCAAAAGTTTCTTGTTCCCTGGCCGGAACAATGATAGATATTTTTATGGAGTACTGTACAAGGACGCGAGCTTGGGAGCGTCCGTTTGCGGGGTGGGGGGTCCCCCAGCCCCCTGGCACTATTTGTACCTGTTTGGATCCAATCTATTATTTACGCTCGCCTCGACTGAAACTCCCTTGAAAATAACTTGGAATCCTGGATATTATGGTATTTTATTTTGTTTATATACCCGGGATCCAACTTTTGTATTTTTTGACTTTAAAATTTGCATATCTCGCACTTATTGCGAGAGGTCACGGGAATTCAAGATGTAAATAACATGCGCTCTGAGAATACTTTAGGATATAAAATCCTGACTGTAACAAAGATTTCTACCTGTTTTTACATTTATATTCATGAAGCAAAGCATATGCACTCATTAATATGGCGCTATTTTTCAATTTTAGTATATGATCACCAAATTTGCACTCATCTACAACTTGTCATTTGGTGATATCGGCTATACCGCAGACTGAGGACTTGGAGGTCACAGGTTCTAATCCACATTGTGCATGTACTAGTATTGTGTATGGTGTTTTTCTTTTTCAGATATTCACAGACCATTTCAAATGTGTATGTTATGATGACGATATGCCATAACATGAAAGCCCGCAAGCACGCAGTATTGAAGAAGCAAAAATACTTGCCCTTTTTCTTTCTTTCTTTCTTTCTTTCTTTCTTTATTTCCCCCACAAAAAAAATCATGCCCCACTTTTTTATACCAGCCCCAGCAAAATAATCCCTCTTTAGTATGTTGAGTTGCATGCGGAAATCCTTCCGTTATTTAAACCACAATTACTTTAAAAGTGCATAGACTACACGATCTGCAAAGAGCCCGCACACTAAATTTCATGTCGGATGATCATAAACATGCATTTGCAAAAATATTGACAAATGTAAAGCTGTTTACAGTCAAAGTTAAGCTTTAACCTGTTCTCTGCGTCATGGTTTTCATGAGGTCATTAGTTGGTGTGCAGAAATTGTTCCTTTTACAGGAAATAGGACGTATTGGTACGTTGGAAAGGACACGGTAATGCTTCTTCCGGTGTGTACATTTTATTGTACATCATGCGAAGAGAAGGGATGAGGGGTGTTTAGTTGGATAGATGTCGCTCTTGATGTAAAGCAAACTGTAGACGGATGTAAATTCTGTTTAACAAATCTAGTTTACCCACCTTTTCCCCGAGAAGAAACGACTGTCTCACCGTTGTGCTTTGATTCCAAAAATTTTGCATTCAATTGTGCATATAGTATTTGTAGCCAGGCCTTTTGGCTTTTTAAAATGTTCCCTAGGACATGGTGGTCCTATCTGTGGCCAAGCAGATAGAATGAAATGTGGACAATTGTTAGATGAACTAGATCCAGACTTGACCATTTGAGCATTATAGGAAAATCCCTGTCAGCTACAGTTTTTTTAAAATCTGACTTGTTTATTTTTCAGTCTAGTATAGACATATCTCTGGCCGGAAGAGTTGGTGGGACCTTTACTCTGGCGGAAGGTAGTGGTCCGGTCTTCATTTCGGGCAACCATTTGATGGGTGAGTTACAATTTCCTGTAGTTCTCATTCATGTAGAGTATGTCGGATCACGGCATTGGCCCCGAAGCATTGGAAATATCGCGGGGCGATATGGGAAAGAATTGAATTAAATGTGACTTTAACGGCCGGGTTTCTGGCAAGAAGAAAACGGGTGAAGTCTACACCAATTGCTCTGGAGCTAGCAAGAAAGTTGGAAAGCAAATGTGAAGGGGAAGTGACTCCAACCTTGGGGGCTGACAGGCAGGGGGTTTGGAAGAGGGGGATCAAAACATAAATGCCTTGATAGCATGGTGACAGCGGACATGCTAGTTAATGCCCTGCTGCGCATAGTCTTCTTTGAATGTCTGTGGCCTTCTTATCAACACAGAGTGTCCTAGAGATGATGACAGCATCCTGGATGACAGTCAGGAATGTGAACTCTCTCCGGACGATTTGGATATCTCTGGAATGGAAAAAGAGGAAGGCGATGATGACGAAGAGGATGAGGACGAGGAGGAAGAGGACTCTAAGGGCAGGAAAGGCTCTAAGCGTAAAGCTACTCCTGTGTCCAGCAAGCAAAAGGTTTGTTTTCATGCCCGTCTTCCTCAGCTTGCTTGTTTCTATGCCAGTCTCCCTCGATAATCACTTGCCAGATAGCCTCACTGATGACTTGCCTGTCAACTTGACTTTCAGACGGGTTGCCTGGCTAACTCGCCCGATAGTAGTAATGACCAATGTCCCAATGGTTATGCTACTCGCTTCTGACATCCCAGGTACATGGATCAAAACTTCCCAGAAGTGGCTCAATCGTTTTTTAATTTCTGCTTTGGCTTTGACTAGCAGATGATTGAGATGACTGTTTTTGGTCAGCAGCATCATATTTCCTGTCTCCGAATTATAGGAAATAATAAATTTGTCCACATCCAAATTACCTATTACAGATTTTTAATTATTGCGGCCTAACGAACACCTACAGACCGAGCTCGTGACAACCTGTTAAGTTTGCAGATCAGGTTTGCCAAGTTGGCTTTATAAGGCCAAATTCGTCGGTTTGACCAAAACTATAAGGAACCCGGCTGACATGCGAGAAAATATCAGCAAAGTGAGGTCACTAATGAGCTCGCAGTGAGAGAGAAAGAGAGCAGGATTACTTTAAAATAAAATTCTATAAAGCAACGGAGAACCAGTAACGGGCAACGGCCTGTTATTTGGATACTATCAGAAGTGCCAGTGTACAGCGCATGTAAACTCGCAGCTGCACTGAATGCCCCCCTCCCCACCCTCTCCAAAGGAAGCTGAGAAAACTTACTGAAAAATCTTGCTTATTGGGGATGATAATAACTTTATGAAGTCGCGTGAGCGAGCATTTTGCCAGGATACGAGTCTTGAAAACATTATCGCTCTTACTTAATTCATTTGAATTTATTGTTGCTATTATTGAAACCAGTATCATAATAATTATTATTTCAATCATCAGCAGAAAGCTAAGATGGAGGTGGACGAGGACGAAGTTGACCAGGATGATGAAGATGACGACGAGGAAGAAGAGGAGGAGGTAAGACTGTTTATATTTTCAAAGGAAAAAATACATAGCTTACTGCTGCATCTGCGACACTCTCCTTGTGCTACCACCTGTAATGAGTTCCTCGCACAACCACTTCTGTGTTGCGACTATTGCTACTGCCACCACCACTGTCAGCCATCACTAATCCCATTTAATTTAGCATAATTATTTCCTGTGACGTCAAACAATTGAACAGACAGGGGTTAAACGGAGTGGAATGTATTTCACTGTATGTCGGTTACCAGCTGCCCATTATGCTAATTGCTGCAAGTAAATTGTAAAATAAAACGCATTCTAAACCGATGGCACTACCATGATCCAAATCTAATGCCACCATTCCCCCTCCCCGCAATGAAGTGTGTTTTGATATAGACCCATGCTGAATGTAAGACGAGATTTGCCTGTTTGGCGCTATTCATCTAACCCTTTGAACTGAAAAGCCCACATTTCTATCTGGCCTTAAAAATGCGACCTCGAACCGGTTTCTTTTATGATTCAGAACAGTGTTTAATTCATCATAAGCCGGTTTTTGTAGATAGTCCAAAATATGAAGTGATGTAATAAAGAGCAATTTCACCAGTAACATGACTCCGTGTTGTTGTTTCAGGATGACGAAGATGATGAGGAAGTCACGTAAGTCAAATTGTTTATTTTTGTTTAATTTAAACAAGCACACTTTTTTTTGCTGCTTCACACACAGACATGTCCGGATACCTCGATTTCACTTTATTTACTGAAGTAAAAAGGGGTCAAATTGTGTAGGATATTTGTTACGAGATTATCAATGTCTGAACCACAGAATAGACAATCTATAGAAACACTAACAGCTGTGTCTGGGTTGTTCCTAAACGGCATCATTGGCCGGAGATCCATATCTCAAAACGCAGCGACTTACACGTAGCACCACGAAGTCAACAAACACGGCTGTATTTGACACGCTTGAGAAAAGCAGTGTGGAGACATAGGGAGATTTGATTCAGTTACGTCACTTTTAGCGGTTAGTGTATCTGTGAACTATCCTGAAAATAAAAGCGTACATTATTCATGGACGACCTCTTGTAAAGAAAGACAAATTTCTGGGCAAGAAATAAGTTAATTCTTTAACATTCTGTAGTATCTCATAGCCTCCTAATTAGGATAGTTTTTAGGTTTACTGTACATTTCCTTCCACTAGGTCGTCGCTTGACATCATTTGTTGAATAGCAGTGTATCTAAATCTGGTAACAAATAAACACATGTTATTAAATCTGATAATAATCTGAAGCTTGTATTTGCTCTGCAATTTGTTATACTGTTTTTTATTTAAAAAAAAAAATATTTCTACAACAGGTTCAAGAAAGGAAAGAAAGCTAAGGTGAGTATCGCTATGTAGCGTGGATGGCCAACTTTATGAACCACTTTGTTTATTACGCATGCATTTTCATCCGGACATCGCATTTACAACTCCAGAAATCATTATTCCGCTTTCCACATTCCACTGTCAGACGAACGTAACTAGCTGATATCGTCTGTTTCACTGGCTTTGATTAACAAATGCATCTTTCATTTTCGGAAGCAAGATTTGACGACGAAGTCACTGTACTAATTTTGTTTAAACCGGAAGTAAACTTCCCTTGTGGTGTCTGAGAAAGAACTCATCTCATCCGTGGACTCATTTTTGTCTTGTGACTGAAACTTAAACGTTTGAATTGACTATTTACCCTAAGTAAGTTCTACGCACTGATCTGAATAACCATTCAGCCAGTCCCTCACGAAGCTAAAGTTGCATCGTCCTACAGACCATATTAAATCCAACGATACCCTCTTATTCCAATGAAACATTTCAAGCGTCTGTCAGAATGATAATATAACGCCTCTGTCGGCCCCAGATAACCTACAGGGTTACATTATCCAAAGTCCAAATTGTTCCACCCACTGTGCGCGTTGCCGCCATAAGCTTACGTCAAAAACGTTCTAGCCACATGGCCAAGCTGTCTAGCCAGTGCTGTGCGGACAGGTGATAGGTATGAATGTTTTAATTCCTCTGTGAACAGTAAATATGTCAAACAAAATCATGCTGAGGCAATAAAAACCCTGAATACTTTATCTGGCTTACGGTATCAAACTTTACATTTGAATTTGGATGACCAGAACTTTAATTAAAAGCTGTCAGATAGAGGTGTCTGTAGCTGCTGCAACTTAAGTGACGTCATTGTTTTTGCCACAAGCCGCTGCTGATCGGGGAAGGGGAATAATTCTGGACGCATGGGCCAAACCTGGTAACTCTAGCTCTCCTAATTGCGTCATATTACATACACTCACGGTGACAGAACGATGCTCTTGACTTGGTGGACACCATAGTTAATTTCCAGAGTATTGGAAAACGGAAAATTATTTTTGATGTGCGTGTCTTCCTTTAAAGAACTCAAATGGTTTAATTAAAGGGACGCAAGCATTCAACTTTGAACCATTATTGTGGCTATCTCCCTTAGGTCACAAGTCGTGCAAGCAGCGGTTGCAGAACACTCCACAATAATTATGACGGCATTACATGTGGGCTAGTTATTTTACCCCTCTTTATATTAATCAGTGTTTATACTCCAAGAGAACTTAAGGCAACATGGAACGCTCTTATGAACAAAACGCTATTTCATTAATCAGGATTGATTTCTAGACTGTTTGTTTACGCGGCTTGACAACAAGTTCATGTTTATTAGTGTCTCAATGCATTTCTCATACTTATTTAAGCACGACTTATAATGGGGTATCCCTAAACACGGGTATGTTCAGGGGTGTTCCGTTGTCCTAGCAATGAAAGTACTGTAAACGAATAAATTTGATAGAAACCCGTCAACAACGTCTCCGCGAAGTCTGTGAAATAGTGCTTGTTCTACGGGAAGAACCTGCCTCCTTCCCGACCAAGTTTTTCTGAGAGCTTCTGCCATGAGAAAAAAGTTTCGACCTGTTAAATCAGAATGATATTTGCACCGAAGCTTCTGGAGGTTATATAATCCATGGTGTGTAGCTCCCTACCATCTTTCAATAGTGATAACTACGAAGAAAGAGCAGTCGAACGGGAAGTTAAAAATAGTCCCAAAATAGGCTGAGCGCAAACTTGATGACGTGTGGTGCGTGTTGGCTCCATAAGACTTTCGCTACTTTCACTCGCGAGCCATTATATTGGCTGCCTACCACACATCTGTTCTTAAAACGGGCAGAGTTTAACGAGGAAAACGTATACAAACGTATATCTCACGACCTCAGATATTGCGTACTCGAATGTTCTGGTCCCTTTCTCTGTACGTTTATTTACTTTATCAACCAGGTCGAATATCTCAAGAAGTGGATATCTGAGTCGATCCTCGGATTCTACAGTAACAAGAATATTTACGCACTTGAGCTTGGATTCAGCTGGTTTTCTAATACAAAACTCGCGGAAACCAGTATGAAGCTGAGAACACTCTTGGAGTCTCTTATTCCGGATATTTGATACTATAATGAATTCATTCAGACAGCGTATTTCTCAAAACTCAATGCTCTATGCAATTAACAAAAAAAAAATTCCTCCGGTGAATACTGGCACAGGATTGGCTTAGCTATGATTAAACGTTTGACTGGGCAAATACAGATCGTCGACTGGACTACTCCTATATGGCAACAAAGATAACAAAAGAAAGACCCGTGAGTTTTGGAAATTTACTCAATTATTGAGGCAAAACTGAAATTTAGAAGTTATCTTTCAGTCTGCGCCCAACATAGAAGCGTCGACTTTGGATTTCGAATTAGTGTAATGACGCAATTTATTGCATTATGCTGCAACACTCAGCCAGTTGAGACAGGTTATCTTTTTTTCTTTTACGCGACTCATCTCACAGGATTAAGAATGTGCGCAATTTCAGTCAAGTAATATTATTTACAAAGCTTTCAATTACATGCAGTCATTTCTATTTGCGGGAGGAATTAATTCGTTTTTTCCTGCAAAAAAACCCAACAAAACACCAAAAAAACAGATTTGATATGATACCTTTTGGACAAAGATGGTTTTCCTCAAAATCTGAACAGCAGCAGCAGCAGCAGCAGCAGCAGCAGCAGCAGCAGCAGCAGCAGCAGCAGCAGCAACGGCAGCAACGGCAACAACGGCAACAACGGCAACAACGGCAACAACGGCGACGGCAACGGCAACCGCCATATTATAGTTTTTATAGGGTATAGTCTCTCATTGTTTTAATGTTGCTTAAGGCTTAATCCTACAGTTTAAATACTAAGCGCGAAGTTTTTCTTGTCGCATTTATTGGTAGCGTCGCCGAATACTACAATGTGTCACTGAGAATGAAGAAAGTCCTGGGTTCGAGTCCACCTACTGTCACGTTGATGATCCTGCGGGATTGCTTTTCATCACCATTTCTCTCAGCCAAGTGTTAGGCGATACAATTAGTGTGGCCTGATGGTTACAGTGTCGGAGATACGGATCTGAAGATTGTGGGTTTGGTATCCCCCCCCCCNCACCCCACCATGATCATGTTGTAGGTCGTAATGCCCTATAAAATTTCAATAACATTTTCCTCATTAACGTATTTTAGATAGGTACTTGGCAGTGAAAGGTACTGTCAGAATGCTAGTGATCAGCGTTTCTAAATGGCAGCGACAATGTATGCTCCCCAGGGTACCGAGAATGTCTTTTGGTGTGTGATCTGGCGCGCAAGGCTATTAATACTGTAAAATAGTGTGATACCAGACTTAAAACATTGTTAGTATAAACCATTTCTTCTGTAAGATGGATACCTGGCAACAGGCTATGAGAGATTTTTTCCCGAATGCCAGTGGGTGGTCAGACTTCTGAAACGTGACAGCGGCATTGTATTTAGAGAACTGAGAAAGAACAGCGATCTGGTCTGCTGTTAAAGAAAAAAAACAACTTATAAAATCGCGTGAGTGGGTGTTGTTTTTGTGCTAAATCTGAAATCCACAGAGCCATGCTACATGTATCATATCTGCCCAAGTTTAGGTTTTAGGACATTCGCAAAACTCAGATAACTGTAGATAAAGATCATTCAGGGATTATGTTTAAGTGCAGAGGTTTTGTCCTCGGTGCCAGTCTTGAATCAATGACCGGACACCGTTAACTGACCCTTGCTCACGCCCCATCCCTCCCCTCGCACTCCACACCTCAACCTGTCCCACGGCCAATCCTTTTTTTTTTTCCTTGCTGTCATCATGGCGGCACTGATCAGCCCACCTTGGACGCCAGACAGAGGATCATAATTCCTGTCTTGTTTTCAAAACGTCCGATTCAGAATGGCTGAGGTGGAAAATATTAACGGCGGGCAGTCTGCACAGGACGGCTATTAAGTTGGAAGAGGTTAAGGGCAGTCATGCAAGTAGCAAAGGATCGTCCAAAGCAGTACCCGACCTCTCTTTGCCCGGGGTCGTTGAGATGATTGTGTTTATCTGGTAGCTCGTAAATTACGATTCAGCAGTTCAGACTCGCAATTTTGACAGCTTCCGTACATGATTAACTCTTTCTGTATTGCAGTACTTTTTCCCTGCCATTCCTTGCATTTTATAATATTCCAGTTGAGTATACACTGTACAATAATAGTTGTCAGTGTCAACGGCTGCCAACGTCTGTATTTGGTTTTTACAAGCTGTCATATTTCCACTTCATGACTATTTTCAGACGGAGTGTGGGTAGACATAATGGGTGTCCGTCATACTAAAATAGCTCGGAGAGTTGAGATAGGTGCACCGCTGTGTTATTTTTGAACTCTGGCAATGGAGAAATGTAAGCAAAATTAAAAAGGGTGTGTTGGGAGAAGGATAATCAAATTTATCCCAGCTCTACCAATTTTGTCGTCTGTCTGTTGGTGCCAGTGAAAGATAACGTGAATTTGGGTCTTCATAATGAGATTTTAAGTCATAACATTTCACTGGTATCTGCAGTCAAAATTTTGATTTCCGTCGCTCGCTAAGCACGGGGGGTCGTATGCTGTCCTGTTTAATTTTGCGTGTTTGCGGTAAATGCGTGAATTTCCCAAACTATCAATGTTTCCAATATTTACCGCGAGGTGTAAAGTTAGACGGCACTGTGTTTACGGCCCAGACTAGATGTTGGAAATTTGTCAGCAGTAAAGTTGAAATAAATTCAGTTTGCGAATCCACTCTTCAGGGCGTAAAAAAAGTACTGTGTCGACTATGTACTAGGCACAGTTGGTCTAGCTCATGAAATGTATTCGGGGAGCTGAGGCGATACAACTCTGGCTCTGGCAGCAAGAAATGAGAGCAGTCAAAGTAGTCTCCAAATTGCCTTGGAGCAAGTTACCTAGATGGGAGGTGGAGTGGGAGTGGAGAGGGAATTCCTTGATTTGTCGCATTGCACTCCATGTACAGAAAATAAAGATGGAAAGAGCTAAGAAAGTTGTTACCCACTTGCTACCAAAAAAGGCCTTTAAAAAGGGCTTTTAACTCATTGGGGGAAAATCATTATGGTTTTCAGATGACATGGGATTATCATTTTACAGCTGTACTATTTCCAAGAATAGCTAAGGGCATACAGCTTGATGACTTGGATGGCCTAGTGAATGTGCAGGACATCTTATTACATCATATTGGCCATGTTCGATGAGGATGACCTGACTGCAAACTGTTAGGCCGCAGACGGCGAAACCAAAAGACGTGAAAATGTATAGAAGTCTTCATAGATTTAAAGGAATACCTAAAGAAATGAACGAAGACTTGTTGAGAGAAATCAAAATACTGAATAGTTAAGCATAGACCATATGCTTATATCATACGCCTTAGTGCAACTAAGTTCAAATACTATGACTTTGTGTGCAGTAGAGGGGTTATTTTGAGATCTCCTTCCTCCAGCCAGTCCAGGAATTTCTTTTAAGAAAACAAGGAAAAGTAACTTCGGCGCGTCGCCCAATCACAGCCTGGAGATAGTCTTTTGTATCTGAAATCGCATAACTCATCTGCATTCCTCGGCCCGAAAGCGGCGCGCCTGGTCCTTTGAAAAGGTCTTTCGTTTACGGTACCTATGCAATTACTGCTTATCCCCCGCTCCAAAGAACAAACTACAGGATATTGCCCCGTCAAAACCCTGGAGCGAGCAATTACCCTCAAAAGACTTGACGCCTGGGAACACCGAAAATTTATTTTCATGCACGCGCCGTATTGTCAGTGGTACAATGGCAGAAGCTGCATCCTAACCATTTAAGTACTGCAATAAGCCTAGGACGCGTTTATCTGCGGATATCAATAGATACGTAAAGTGACACAAATGCTTCCATTTAAGGGGATGGGCGAAGTCACGCGCTGGAGGGATCGCGTCTGTTTGAATACAAAATCGACATAAGTGATTATTGTAGGAAGCTAGCAGATTTGTTTGCTTTCGTAAGGCATTTTTTGTCGTTAGTATCGTTACCAATCGCGCCACAGGAAATGGCGTATCTGTAATACTGGGTGGCACCCATTCAGTTACTCAAAATATCAAAAGAATTTACCAAAATAGGCCGCCCACCCACATAGTCTATCTCTTGACGCACGACCCCGTGAGCGCTTCCGGACGCTACTTCAAAACGTGTGAAAACGAGGTGGGTGATCCTCTTTAGTCACACAACACTGGCATTGTAAACTCCTTATTATGACCAGTTTTCCCAGCAGCCTCTTACAGATACCTCGGCAGTAATAAAGGCTTTTATTTTCCTTTAAATCACTCAGTGCTTACCATGCTTCAGTAACGTTCTGATTCAAATATTGCTGAGTTTTAGAGATGTGTTATGCAAAGCAAAAATATACTAGACGTTTTTCGTTAATACCTTTCCAGCGCAATTAATCACACTCTTCACAGAGAATATTCCTCAGAACTGCACATTTACTGCTGAGGTTTTTTTCTCCGGGAGATCTCATTTTCGCGAATTTCACGAGTTGAACATGACATTTCCGCGAAAAAGTTTTGTTCAAAATATTTCAAAGGGTTCACTTCGAAATCTAGTAAACCATTTGTATAATGCATGTCAACCCGAAAGAGAGACGCAGATTTAGTAATAAAGTTACTGCCATATTTATCCATAATAGATTGTCTTTTTCCAATGACCACAAAACAGGGTTGCAGTTTGACAGACACACTCTGGATTACTCAAGACTTCTGCGCTCATACATACTTGAGAAAATCACTAGGCGAGGCTCTCGAAAATTAGTTCTGCACGAAAACTGATCTTCGGGGGAGTTAAAAAAACAACCCAAAAAAAACCTTCAATAATGTTGTGCTGGATCAAGATGTATAATGATCTGCGGCGATCTCATAACCAGTCCTGAAATTTCAGTTTCAACGACAGATTTTTTTGCTGTGGCACTTGACTACTGTCCTTAAGAACATCCGATTGTCGTCCACGAAGAGCAGTGTAATGATTTCCTTTTACTGCAGTGGTTTGTTAAGATCGGTGCACAGTCATTCCATAATTTTCATGACTCATCAGGTTCCACTCTTATACATCATAACTTAGACGTTGCTCAAATACATGCAGTTGTTAGTCTCATACGAAGCAAGTTCGACGTCGTTCCGCAGCAAACTCTACCATCATACCATCATATCTAAACTTTTTAAAGTACATGTATTGCAATACTCGACATTCAGCCTCTAAATCTCGATTTTATTCCGGGTTTGATACGTAGTAGCAATTTGATATTTTTGATACCTTTAGATACAGCCTTACTTTGCATTGAGGAAACTGGTAGCTAACTTACTCCTGAGGATCGGAATAGAATCGAAATAATTTCGATGCCTTTGATATCGTTTAATATTAGGTCACTGTATGTTCTTTGGTAAAGCATCGTTTAGGCTGTTACTGAAAAGCATATGGGGATCAAAATGACTTCCATGCCCTTGATACTATGTCAGCGTAGGCCAGCTAAGTGAGGCAAAGCATGAAACACGATAATTTCAAAGACATGGGAAAAATTGTTGGGTCATACAAACTGTGGCCGCCCACATACAAAGTATTGAATCGATACTAAATCTAAATTGCTATGTATCGAAAGGATCGATAGTCAGCAACGATACAGTCCACTATTTCTGCTGAAAAAATCTGAAGTCACGGAGTCGGTGCACACGATAGAGCGCTACTTTTCAATACATTGCAATGAATGGCATGGCCCATTTAAAGAGGTCAGGAGGGACAAGCGCGAGCCATTCAGCTTACCTTAACACTGTCAAATAAAACATTACAAAAAAAAAGATGATCTCTCACCTCTCCACGCTTGGACAGTGCAGCCCTAATAAGTCACAGATGAAATCTAAGAAAATTAATCTGAGGCGCGTCCCTTTGACCTAGACTACCGTTCATAATAATACCACTGCATCGGAGCGTTTAGAAACGCACATTCCTTTCGAACTTACAAATTTACTCGCACCCTGCCCTCCCTTTTCTTCGAAACCCGCGGAGATGTCGCTGTCGCGTTGTTGGCATTGAGTGTTGAGACGTCGTCACTCTGTGTCACCAAGTATTTATCGTCGCATTATGCCGAACTCCGTCTTCAAAACTATTGTATCACATAAACAGATAGGCTGGTTTGACATTACCTTGATGTTATGCTATTATGGTTGGAGGGTACTTGGGTACGCATTAAAAGTACATAAATGAGTTATTATCGTAAAATGTGAGAATTTAAGGGAGGGGGGGGGGCAAGTTAAGGAAGATCTAGATGTAGACCATGTTTGATGTGATATGATGATTGTGACGTGCATAATATTAGTTTAAGGAATGGAGACCCATCACAGCAACTTTGTTTCTTGAACCGTAGACTCTGCCACTGTAATTTGAGATGGTGTTTCCGACACCGACAAGATGCGCGGTTGAATTTAAAGGACGATGTATTAGAATAATTCCCCTTTCTTCGAATGAAGCAGCAATATCTAATATGAAAAGGGGCGTAGTCTAGTCTAGATTTACAAATCGTAACAAAGTTTAGAGTGACCGAGAAATGGCAAATCTAGGGTTTGAGGCTAGTACACACTGCAAGGTACAGTAAACGAAAGCTTTGGACCCCAATATGTGAAATGTGGCTGGCGGTGAGAGTGATACGAAATTTTAAGATCAACCAAAATTCAGAGACCTGAATTTTTTTGACTGAAGCCCAGACAGGAGTGTTATTTTATTCACCCTATAGGTTTGGTCTGTTACCTACCCTATACGTTTGGTCTATGTTATTCACCTAAAGATTTGGTCTCTGTAATTCACCTTAAAGATTTGGTCATCCTACTGCTTGTAATACATAAGGAATATAAACGGGCAGCCTGCCAAGCTCACCTTTATTATAGATATTGGAGCAGTTACAGATATTTATCAAATGTGTATTGCTATCTTTATTTATACTATCGAACTTGGTATGGTGAGCCACCTTCACATGGCGACCGCCTGCCGAGACAACCAAGATAAAGGGACAGTAAAGTTGCTAATTTTGTTAAGTGTAGAATTTTCTAATGTCCACTTCCATATTGCAGCCACATGTAAGGCGATCGGGTGAAGCTTTTCTCACGGCTTAATTAGAAATAATAATAAAAAACAAAACCGATGAGAAAATAAGATGCAGTCTACTGCGTAAGATGATTGTCATTTGGGGAATTTGAGGTTCGCAGCTGACCAGGATTGTGCAGGACTACGGACTTGTAAACGCCGTTCATGCGATTGAGCCGCGCTACAGAATAAAAATTCTACACATGCATTTACCTCTGTAACTACTATAAATGACGTCACTGACATATTCTTTCTCTCTCTCTCCTCTCTCTCCCCTTCTCTCTCACCCTCTCTCTTTCTCTCTCTCTCTCTCTCTCTCCCCCCTTTGTAGCTATGCTAACCACATTGTTCCTCCTTGACGTGTCTATTTTAATGCCTGTTGACTGCGTATAGCTACGCGCTAATCGCAGCGTTTTGAGATACAAGTCTTCTGCCGATTCGAACACATTTGAGAAATATCTGTAAATGCCTCTGAAGATTGTTTTAATTCTGGGTTCTGTACGGTCCATATTCTTATCAGCAGTCCCAGTCTTGCAGCCAAGCTTCACTTATATAATATATATATATACTTTTTCTTAATTGCCATCACCATATTTCACCATTCTGAACACCAGCGCATAAAATATTTGGTAGTCCCATTTTCATATAGCAACGAAAGATAATTCACCATAATATGCAATCTATTTTTGTTTCTTCTTTGTTTTCCAGGAGGCCGCAAAGAAACATGACAAGGGGAAAGCTAAGCTGGTAAGATTTGTTCCTGTTTTCTATTAAACTTCATTGTATCATTTTCCTGTGCAACATTTCAGTTGGGCCAGGAAGGGCATAGCGAATATTGAAATAAAACGAAGTGTCTTACGTAGAAGGGGAGAGGGAAGGAAATGGGGACATGAGAGGAGGGAGGAGCCAATTATTTTTGGTCTGTCACACAGGCATGGTGGCAAATATTGGTATCGACTTGCCGTCTTGGTGCAATATTCTAACTTGCATTTGCGAAAATTCTCAGGACACACAAAAACAACAAAAGAGGTGTCCTCTGCTATCGACCGAATTGTTATAAATTTTGACGGAAATAACGAACTGGCGCTATTTTCAAGCGTAGAAGAATGGCATTTTCACTCGTGATATCGAAGGCGAAGTAATGTTATGAAACGTTGAAAAGTCGGTCAGTTACAGTCGTGTTGCATCAATGCATCGTGCTGAGTGGGAGGGAAGCACTAGCCAGTCTAAGACTTATTAGGCCTACAGAGGGAGGAGGAGAGGGGAACACCGGGTTCTTCAGAGCTATGTAGATGTATGTGTCTATAAACCACAGACTGCAAAGGTGGAGGGCTGTAAGAGGGAAACCAAGGTAAACACTGAAATTATTTTTAAGTTTTCATCACAATACAACCTGCAAGGACATCCGTGCTCGGGCGTTCTCGAAACAAATCCAAATGCCGAGCGGTGTGAAAGCGAACAATACAACGGCTTTGTACTTTGCACAACTAAGCCTTGTAGTAATTGTACAGCAACACTTGGCTTTTGGGATTCTTGAAATTCATTTCGCTACAGCTGAAGAGTAATGGGACGCAACATAAGACAGACCATTTGATGGCTATGCCCCTTTTCGCTAGCAACTGTACGTATAATACCGTGTGGTTGAGTCTACTTATGCATGTTAATCATAATTTTTGATGGATCGGTGGCAGTATACACTGAGCCCTTTCAACCAGGCGGGTCAAGATCATGGCATGCAGGTCTATGCAGTGTTGCGGTACATTATCGGAGCATTTTCATTTCCTTCTTTCTTTTTAACACTGGGGTTTAGGCTGTAACAGTTCGCCTACTCTCATAGCCATACACCGAGAGGCGTGGGGGAAGGTTGGGGGTGGGGGAGGGGTGAAGGGGAGATGCTTCCTGGCCCATATTTCATGAGCACTGGTGAAGTCGCCAAATACTGTAAAATTTTAATAAAAATGTAAAGAGGAGTCTTGTATGGAACTTCCCTGACTCCCTAATAGGCACTACACGAAGTGTTATGTAGGTCCTAACACGAACCGTGCCCTGTCAAGCCTAAAATATGTCGGCTACTCTGCCAACATTCGCATTTGGTGGATTCCCGTTAACAGAACGGAAAATGCGGGTAATCTCATGTCCGGATGCCCTTCATCTTGCGGATGTAAAATGATCCGATACGGCATGCCTGTCTGCTCCAACGTGATTGTGGGTCCCCGCTCAAAGCGCAACTTTAACAGCAGAAACATTAGAACTCTGCTACGAAAATGGTACAAGTTGGGAGAAAATTTCTCAAATGTTTCCCATCGCCGGGGCGGACTCTTTTTCAAAGGAAGTTTGAAATCGCCCTCTTCAAGTGGTGGACGTCTCCGATTGCACTCGCTGATCCCCGAAGGTTCCTGGTCGGGTAGGGACAACAGAAGCGAGCTAAGGCCATAGTATGTTGACCCGATGGATTTGTCAGCTCTTGCACTCCTGGCCAACTGAAGCTCTTTGAAATGTCTACCCGACTCTTAAGTCACTTCAAAGGATCTGTGTTGACGGCTTTCATTACTTGAATGATCCCCCCATCTTAGGCCTGTCGCCGGAGATTGAAAAGCTCAAACTCGCGGAAAAGAACTCTCTCCCGCCGATGTTGAAAAGTGGGTAGAGGCATGACTGTATAACTACTACTACTACTACTCAAAGAGCAACCCCCGTCCTGCAATGTTTGAAAATATGAGCATTAATTTGCATACACTGCTTCCACCGTGTTAGGGAACGTTGACTGCGGTTGCGGTCGCCACCGAGAGAGCTACAACTCTGTGGTCTACGGGAGGATGTACGTATACACTTCTACAGACACAGGGGGGAAAAACGTGACAAGACCGCTGTAACAGCATGTTTGGTCTACGCATATATTAGTATAATAATCTCTTCCATGGGCGGCGGAAGATACGGATAGGGGGAACACAGCATAGGTAGTCAATCTTAGGCGTAACAGTGTATACACGGGAATCAACCACTGTGGTTTCTGTTTGAGCCTGTCTGGTATCTCCACCGACACAACTCCCAGCCATGTCCATTTGAAAAATTATAGCACTATGATGCAACTCTAAATCTGAAGTAACACAGTTTAGTGTAAGTGCGGGATGAGGAGTTGGTGGAATTGTTTTTAAATGACTAAAGCGGAGTGGAGAAGGTAAGGGTTGAAGGAGGTAGAGAAAAAAACTCAGGGATCTATGTGATTGATGGCGGGTGGTCATTGTGGACCAGAAGTAAGATGATTGATACTGGTACTCGCTGCCTATAACCTCCCCCTATCCTTCCCCCTCCTTCCTACTCCTACATCGGGAAAAACATTACTTTGCTGCAAAGTTTGCAGATAAATAATCTAAGTAAAATACAATAGAACCTCGATCTTAAAATACATGTACATCTATCTCAGTAATAAGTATAGATCGACCCCATTTAGTATGAATTTCACAGGGACGAATTCATCATTTCATTAACCTGGTCCACCTATATACGTAGACTACATCTCAATAAATATATGTTGAGGTTTAACTGTGCTCTTGAATGAAATTGTTGCACATGTGCAACTACCTGAAATATGAGATGTGGAGAAGACAGCTTAGACAAGTTATGGATGAAGAGCGGATGAGAAAGTTCAGAGGCGATGATAGAAGCGGGCAGGGTTTGTGGTGGATTTTGTAGCCTGAGAGGTGTCTCGTACTGAGATATCCACAGCAAACTTGTGTATATTGTCTCCATAAGAAAATCGGTCTTTGAAATCCCTGTGAAAGTCGGAGGAAGAGAAGACGGCTGGATAATACTGAAAAATATACCAGGTAGCCTTTTCTTACTATTCCGGCAATAAAATGAAAATGCCGGCAATGAAGATAGAACACCGTATTCTGGGCGTCAGACTCCGTGTTTGGAAAAAAAAAAGTCACACGGAGAAAGAAAAGGTTATATGTCTTCCTTTTACTTGGGATAAAGTCACACGGAACAAAACTCGCACGGAATAATGGTCATACCTTGTGTTTTCTATATGCAACAAAATCATGATCTGCTAGTCTAGTTGCCATTCTTATAACCATTTATACGCTTATACAAATTATAACTTTTGTAGACTAATGATGGAAAAAAAAACCCCACACTTCTCAGAAATACAAACCTTTACACGTGTGCGTGCGTTGGCGCGTGTGCTTGTGTGTTTTCATGTAGGTATATTTTTAAGGAACTTAATATTGACAGACTTTTTAAGATTTTATACACTCAAATCAAAGCGACGTAAGCAGAAACTGTTCTATGCTGATACATAGAATAAAAAAATCTGAAACCAGCTTTCTTTTTCAGTCTACCTTTTTTAACTTAAAAAGAATAGTTAATGGTGATTATTTCGAATGTTTAATTGTACACAGATCACTTATTCAGAATGTTCCTGTTATTCATGAAGGGGAGCCCAGGAGTTGTAGCGTTTCTTACTGCAATTAATATTTGCACTGAGTTTACCTTTCAGAGTTTATCTGAAACGGTCGCATGTGAATAAAAATGTATCTATATTTAATTTTCTCGGTTAAAATATACGTAATATCGCAGGTAAGTTATTCCGGCTGTGACTTTTTTCCCCGTGCGACTTTTTATTTAATCTATTTACAAAAAATATAAGCTCAAATTTGTGGCAGCGAGAACGCCGCAAAGAAGCCCAAGAATTTAGTGAAAATTCACAAAAGACATGTTATTTGTAGTTGTGCCTTTGGGATGTTGGGCGAGGCTCTGGACCACGGTTTAGACAGACAGACAGACAGACAGACACACACACAGACACACACACACACAGACACACACACACACACACACACACACACACACACACACACA
>JAWQUT010000054.1:1466274-1544555 GCA_033807755.1 Ellobium chinense
ATACTTACTTCTCGCCCTTTCTTTTCATAAAGACAAGGTGATCACATTACATTTTAACACATTCGTATGGTGTCCCTGTGTCATGCCATTAGTTTTCAAGACAGTATCTAAAAGGATCTTCATGATGAAGAAGCTAGGACAGTTCTAAGGATTTCTTACTTCGGGTTGTGTATGTATGTGTGTGTGTGTGTGTGTGTGTGTGTGTGTGTGTGTGCGTGTATGTGTGTGTGTGTGTATGTCTGCGCGCGCTTCACACTTTTAGTAAAACATTGCGTCACGCTCAAAATTTCGAGGTCCCTCCCTAATAGAAATCGAGCTCTTATGGAAATAAGAATAGACTACTGCAAGGCGCCGAATAGTTGAGGACATTCTCATTCAATTAACACTCTGCTTACCTAAAGAGCGATGGATTGTAGTACTCTATATGATAATTATCATATTAAAGGGGCAGGAGTAGTTATTCACTGCACAGCCTACTTAGTTCACATTATTTGTTTCAAAAACTTTACATCGCGTACATTTTCCTTTTATCTCACCATCTGTGAGAAAACACCGCTGGATTTTTCCGGATTTTCACCCTCTGTACGCCGCCATTTCTTGCGCCGAATGACGCCATGATGCGAGAAAAGCTAGCAGACAACTAGTGCAGACACAAATTGTCTGGACTAAATGTCTGTTAGACTGTCTCACTTTTTGACGTCATGCAGCACGAGTAATGGCAGCGAGGGCAGGGTGAAAATCCTGACATTCCTACTGCGCTTTCTCAGGCAAAAAAAATAACTGAACGAGGTTTAAATTTTATAAAATAGTAATGTGGACTTATTAGGCTGTGAAGCAAAAAACTACCGTAGTCCCTTTAAATCTGTTAGATGAGTTTATAAAGAGTGTTAATCTGAAGATGTTATTGTCAAATTGCATTAATTCGCTTTGGAGCATCGTACGTAAAGACACTCATACTGAAAGAAGCTTTCAGTTGTATCCATGTTTATGCTAACACTCTAGATGATGCTCCATATAAAAGGTACAAGTATTAATTATGTCAAAATTGAAAAATATTAATGGAAAGTCGTGATTTGAATATTGTCTCGACCCATCTGAATTTACAATAAAACCTCAATATGGATGCATGCTCCATCAAAAATGTATACTTATTATTGAGATATACGTAATATCGAGGTTCACCATAGTTTTGTATAAATACAGGGAAGAGTTATTAAATGAGTACTTAATATCGACGTTTCATTATACTTCAACTTTAATTTCAGAACTGTAAAATCAGTAGCGGTGGCTGTAGTCTGGCTAAGGCTGAGAAAAGCACGGCCCAAATTAAAAATCCGAGCCCTCTTGCCTGTCAAGTGCATATGGGTCCGTCTAGGGCACAATAACTCTGTAGACTGTATTTTTCAATATAAGCAGAGCTTGTCTTCCAGTTGTAAAAGCTGCACCGTTTAACTTAAAATTATGTTGACGTTGGGGTTAGGGCAGGGATAGTGATAGGATGTACCCCACCAGCCCTCAGTGACGCAACGCCAGCAGTACAAAACACGCGAGCATGAAACTATTTCAGGTAAGCTAATGAAAGAGTGAACGAACACACACACACACACACACACACACACACACACACACACACACACACACACAATAGAGCCAAATGCATGATTATCTACGCTGAAGAATGTGAGCATTTTTAAAAAAAAATATTGATGACTGAAGTTAGGTATAGTCTACTGCATCGGCATCATTTGCAAATAAACTCATAACTACAACCTATCGTCTCTTAGACTTACGGGGATACGAGACTTTTTAACACAGACGATGTCATGTCTGCCTACAGACCACTGCATGTACGCTGAGAAATGCCTGTATGGGTCTTTCTCATATTTGTCTTTCTCTAATTTCACCTGCATAATGCTGCACAACACTTGTCATGAAAAGAAAAATCTTGATTCTTTCCCCTCTTCATGGATTTAACCCGAATTAAGCACTACACTGCTTCATGGCTTATTCCCGCCATGTCCTATAGCCCTCGACCAAAATCGTTGTCTCTACTTCGTCTGCCTAATGTGATATTTCATTCTGATTCTATTACCTAAATGGGTTTTGGTATTTACATGTATACTTGCATTATCATAATTGTGTCTTGCACATAAATGCTTCTACAAGGATAGGTAAAGAAGAGCAGAAAATGTAATTTTAATGTATCCACAATGGTTTTGTTTAAGGGTGTAAGACTTGAGTTAGGGATAAATGAATAAATAAATAAATAAATAAATAAATAAATAAATAAATAAATAAATAAATAATAAATAAATAAATAAATAAATAAATAAATAAATAAATAAATAAATAAATAAATGTTATTGTGATAAAAAAAAACATCGGAGAGTCTAACACCAAATCGAAGTCTCTAAAAATTCTTTTGAACATCTTTGAACAGCCTTTGAAAGCATGTTGACACCAGCTATAAAATTTCACTTTATGAAATGAAAATTCGTGCACTGGAAAACACAATTTCAAGTTCTTTATTATTCATTTCAGCATAGACCTAGGCCATTGAGACCTGACACCTATACAGCCACCATAATCTGCATTAAATACAAAACATCACCTCCAAACAAAAAGGAGAGAGAAACATAAAAAAACGGAGAAGGGCAAAACTAAAATGACCGAAGGCTGCATTACTAAAGTATTGGAGGAATGGGCAATTAATTATTAATTTTAGGGGGCCGAACATCAGGTAAACCTAAAATTTTCACAACGACGCTCTGCCACTTCTCCTGATCTAGGATTGTTTAAACAAGGGGCCAGTGGCCGTATGCATAATCCATACTTTAATTAACGTACTGCGTTAACTACATGACTACTACTAATGTTTTGGGAGTTTTCCGTGGTTACCGCAGTGCGTTATTTAAAGGATTATGTCAGCGGTCACAGGTTTCCTAAATTTAATTAAGAGACGTTGATTTTTTTTCCTATTTTTTCACAGGGGATGGGAGGAGAGAAGAACTCTACATTATCACAAACGCTGATTTTTTTTTTTTTCACGTCGCCATGAAGATTCGAATAATAACAACACTCATATTCGCATCACGTGACTTTCCGTACGCTCACTGAAGCCCCACTGTTTCATGAAGGGCAAGAAAAGATAAAGCAATAGCGCTCACTGTCGCGGAAAAAAAAAAGAAGAAAATCAGGGTAGCGCTCTAATGACAGTGCTAACAACTGACTAGACAACAGAAAACGGCGTAGCGTGGCCGAACGGTTAAGGCGTTGGACTCAAGATCTAAAGATCGTGGGTTCGATTCCCGACCACGGTCATGTTGCAAGTGCCCTGGAAAAGCACTTCATTTACATTTTCCTCTGTCCACCCTTCTGTAAAATGGGTACCTGGCCATAGGCAGTGGAAGATAATGTCAGAATGCTAGTGATCAGCGCCGATAAAAGGCAGCGGCACTGTATGCTCCCAAAGAAGCTGAGAAAGTTCTAGAGTGATCAGGCCTGTTGGAGGTAATAATAGTGTGAAGTCATTAGAGCGGGCATAAGCCTGGAAACGAGATTTATAAACCGCATTATTATTATTATTTTTCCTAGACTGCTCGTGACAATAATGTAGGTAGTGAGTCCTAGAACTGTTCTCACTTTCTTCATCTTTTCTCACACTCTCTCTCTCGCCAACGACAGTACAATGGCGTTTAGCGGTGGTGGCCTGCGGTGTTAACGAACTGGGCAGTACGAATTTCCAGTATTATAAATAACTTTAAGCAGATTTCCCACTTGTAAGGGGCTCAGAGCTGAAGTGGCCGCTGGATCGGGAAAGTAGGAAGTTTCACACGCTAGGCCATTCTACGTCGACATGAAAGCTGTGATGAGGTTTCCTTGTTGACTGGAAGTCGAGCTTGTGTTACACAAGACCCGATGTAGACATCGCTCTGACAATGTGAATGAGGATTAAAAAAAAAAAAAACCACCAAAAAACGCCATAAGCTTCAGCCCTTTCTCAGGCTGGCGCTTTTTGTAGCTGACAATTGCTGTGGGCAAAAAGCTGAATTATTTAGTATCGCGATATTCAGCCTTTAAGCTCTAAGTATTCAAAATATTGACTCCATTTCGATTCTGATACTGAGTTCTGGACAGGTATTTAAATACTTTCGATACCTTTTGATGCTTCTGATACCCTTTGATATCGCTAGGATTTACGTTGAGGAGACTGGTGGCTAGTTTGATGCTGGGAATCGGAAGAGAATCGAACTTACTTTAGATACTTTCGCTGCCTCTGATATTTTCAGAACTGCTCCGAAATTCCCAAGCACTGAAAATATCGGCACACAGAAACGAGTCTGCCCATATAGGAGTGAGAGAATGTAAATGTGCAAAGGTGCAAAGGAGTTGGAACAGAACTCATGCTACTTTTGTAAAATTAATTTATGTCAGGCAACCTTTTTTTTATTTACAGCAAAATTAAGGACTTGAAAACAAAGTTACGTATAAGCACAGCCTAGACTTAATTTGGCCTTGCTATTACCTTAATACTATGGCCGCTAGGCTGTCACAATATCAAGCAGGATCCCCAAAGTATGAGATAATAAATGTTCTTTTGACGGCCACTTAGCTTTTACTGTCACTTGGCTTTCACATATCACATTTCACATAGCGTGACCTATTCCGTCTGGGGTTCCAAACATTACTAATCACTGGTTTATTTATGGCGTAGCGTGTCAAAGCCGATCTTTTGGGCTCAATATTAATAAGTGCAAGGGGCAAAATCCTGGAGCATTCTTAATTTTGTTCAGGTAAGGGTTAGAGACAAGGTTAGGATTAGGGATAAAAATCACCCATAGAGACTTCCTAGTCTAGGGACGCCTTCCCTCACATCTTCCAAACTGCTTTCTCTTCCTTAAGCGAAGCACTTCTTGGGAGAGTCTTAAGATTTCCCTTAGTCTATATTTTTCATACGTGAACTGCCCAGTAGCAATGGTGCCAAGCCAAACTTAGCTCATTGTAGTTTGTGTTTTTTCTTTCATTTTTCCTTCTAGGTGTCTTTCCTGTGTTGGCTTTTTTCTTGATGCAGCAGGCTTGGCACAAAATTATGAAGAGTTGATAAGAAGTCTCTTTATTCGCTTTTCCTTTAAAATGTTTTCTGTTATAATAATTTTTTTCGCTAATCATGTTTCATTAATGAGGGAACAAACAGGTGGTATCTTGGCACATTTAGCCTCAAGTACATGATGCCAATGAATCTGTTAGGTAATCATTACATAAATATTATTTCAACAACGACCAACTCTACCTAATGGTCTCGCTTGTAGCCTTTACCGACTTGAGTGTTATACAAGAAACTTCACAGACTTGACTGTTATACAGGAAGCTCCACAAACTTAAACAGCCTCTAAAGTCTCAAAGCTGGGCTACACTTACTACAAGGCTAAAAAGTGCAGCAAAATGTGATAGGCACTTGCCTGTCATGTAAGTCTTGTCTAGCGTCTTTGATGCATGTTTGCAGTTACAGCAACATAAGGCAACAGACGTATTACCAGGGTGGGAACACGCAAAGCACCATGTTGAATCCTGTTTGGGCATCAAGCTACTTCCAGTTAAGTTTTATTCCTCATGTACGGCAAAAGACAGGACATGCTAATATAATTACGATGAAGTAACCCACAAGAAAATAAATAATTACTAATCCAGTGCAAAAATGTTCTGTCAAGGAATGAAATACTGTTGTATCCATTTGCTATTATACTTATAGATTTCATTGTTCAATCCTGATACGTATTGTTACCGGAGGTAAGAATAAACTGAACTAAACTAAATTTAATTGGGAACACATTACAATGAGAAAATAGGATTCTGAGAGAACAATAATGAATCGGTATGATTGCAAAATCACATTTCAGAATCGATCATTAAAAGACAGCCCATCACATCCGGTAGCAGCAGCAACATCAAGAAGAAAACCATACGTTATAAATCAATGGGCTCAGGTGGGGAAGACATAGTATGAAGTGAAAAAAAAAAGTAGAGTTTCCACTCCAGATTATATGCATCAACATAGGGATGGAACGTAAAATTTTCAGTAAAATGTCTTAATGGTAGAAAGTCACTGAAACCGAAACATGTTAAAAATGGGTGGTGTGGAGTGCAAGCACAAAATATTAAAATCTTAAAGTCTGCAGAAATGCGACTGTCCCAAGCGCATAAACATAAAATCTATTTTGACCGAGCAAGCTGAGTGGAAAGAGGATGTTTGCGTTGGCAGAAGCAGTCATGGTAATCCACTGAATAGGCGAACACTGGATTAGACAACTAAACGAGGACATTCCTAGGAATGATAGGATGAGAAAAGACAAATAAGGTAGCTTACTGCAGAGTAAACTGGTCACTATCACTGTCTTAACTGCTTGGTCGTCCAAATCGCTCCGGCTCCTAAATGCAGACGGTTGAATGCCCTGATCCTTCTTGCATTGTCCAAATGCTGTTGGAATTTGTCTTAAACTTAAAGAGTGTATTTAGGCATGTAAAAATAATTGGAAATGCTGTCATAGTAGTTTTTCTTAAACAAAAGAGGATATCTGAGTACGCAAGAGACTTTGGGAATTACGTCATGGTCTAGTCTGGAGTAGCGTGGATTTTCAATATTTGCGTCTCAAGAGTGAGATAGGTGGAAATAAGGGAAAGGGTTGTTTCTAAAAGAGATACAATGAGAATTAAACTTAGATAAAATAAATTCTCTCTGTAAGGATGGCAGAAGAAGAAGGACGAATGCAGACGTAGTCTAAAAGATAAAAAAAAAAAAGACAACAGAAAACACCATTTCAAATTTCGGGAACTGCACACTTCATTAGAGCCATAGAGAGGCATGCTGTACGCCGGGAAGCTAAATCTGCATTGGCATGGAAACTGTGGAGCTAGCACTGGTCTCATGTTATACTCATCTGCATGCCGATCTTGGAGCGCGGCGGTAGAATGTGCACCCCAGAGTCACCTGAGCCGTCAGATAATACGTGCAATGGTCATTATCCGTAACAATGGCCACGCAGCCAGTGCAATGGGAGGCTGAACCTGGGGAGCCTCGCGCTACCCTTTGAACTCAAAACCCCGCTATAACGGGTAGTCCTTTATGTACCTGTATCCGAAAGACTGTTGGACAAGAAATTCAAGACATGTATCGGACAAACTAGTTTTGTTTTTTTCAGAAGTGAAACAACAAACCTGGAAACTATCGTTGTATTTCTACTTCATTTCAGGATTAGTCTCAATCGAAGTTTATATATACAGCAGTTGTCAGTAAAAATGGGTTTGTCGATGATGACGCTAGTTTTAGAACTGTTATATCATACTTCTGTTTTGTTTTTTTTAAATTGCGTCTGCCTGTTTTGTAATTGAACGAAGAAAAATGATTGTTATCATTGTTATTGTTATTTTTGTTCCAGCAGATTGTCTGGGTGAGAATGACCAGACAGGATCAGAGAGGCTCTGTGGATTAGCTCAGGTGTCAGGTCACATCGATCTCGTTCATATATTATGCTAAAGCCAGACATCACTGCCAAAACTTACGCCTACGCCGCCACCACCAGCAGCAGCACCGTCATCAGATTGTCATGACATCCTTCTTCACAGTCATGAATTTCGTGAAGCATTAACTCATTAAAGACTGGTAAGAATTAAGATGACATGAATTAATCATACTCAGGGGCGTAGCAAGGATGATTTTTTTTTTTAGGTATTCTAGCATTTATATCCTTATTTTTGTTGTTGTTGTTGTTGTTGTTGTTGTTGTTGTTGTTGTTAGGAGTCAGTGGCTTTTAAAATGTTAAAAAAATTGAAATTGATATTTGCATCCAAAAGAGTCAGATCTGGCACCCCAGATACAATCTAGCTTATTACTAGTCTCTCGTCGTAAAAGCAGAAAAAATTGGGAAGCTGTGCACCGAAAGGTTCTTGCGTAAAAAGAAACAACAAACCACCGCCAAAACAGCGGGTAGGCAAATTTTTTCTCAGATTATTTTGGCCACTATTTAAAAAAGTTTCTCTCTTTACATTGCCTTTACATGCATTGCATTGAGGATATTGGAGCGCTGAATCTGGGAGACAGTGTATAGATTTTCAGATTACCGGCGAAGAAAACTAGCTAATGTTGACAAAATCGTATGACCAATGCTTAAAAATGACTCACAAGTGAAGTAGGACGGAGGTAATGTTAGGACAATTTAGAAAACATTGAAGATTAATTAAAATGTATTAGACAAATAGAAAACTTGTTGGTAATCTCAGATTCACAGATTACATGGACGCCACTACTAAATAAAACTAAACATTTTCAGTAACAGTCTATGAGATAAAGCATATTACGAGAGTTGGACTGGCCTAATGCAGACGGCCCAGTGACACGCGGGGGATGAGCTTCAGAGAAAATGTTTACACGTCTTCACTTTTCAGTGAGTTAAACTAATTTTGCTGACTTGCAGATATTTGGTCCGTTTAGCTAAACATAGTTTCGGACACCTATTAGAGGGCCAAATAACACATTTTGTACAATCCAATAAATCCGCTAATATATTAAATCCCCCTTTTTTGGGGGCCTTGTCAGCCACTGTCAGGGTGTAGAAATATGTAAAATGATCTGTGATCTAAATAAAGCATCCACTTTTAAATTTTCAGGTACAATATCTTCTAGATAAAAACATAAAGTGTGCAGGCCTATGTATTAGCACGCGATCAAAACCAGTCAATGAAAAACTGGGAATCAAATCAAAATTCGAGATGATTACTATTGAAGGAGATTTGTACAAAATTTAGGGCGTTGACCCCCTTTTTTCATCCCCGTAAGAGATCGGGCAAAATAAGTCCTTTAACCTCCATGGAAGAAATTTCCGAAAACACAGTGGTATTTGTAGAATGGCACAAAATGTTCATAAGGCCAAAAGTGCCCAAAAGGATGAAAAAAAAATGATGACAGTAACCTTACATAATCAAGTCCGTGAAGGTTCATAACTCTGGAAATTTTTCGAATAATACTGTAAATCAACAGAAGTTTGAGGGATGTATTCCACCCGTCGGTCTTCTTTCCGTCCGGCAGGTTATTATATTATTGATACATGGTTGGTCTAATTAGAAACCCCTTGTTCCCAGACTCCGGACGTCACTCACAACTGTCTAGAAATTACATTTTTGGCGAAAACGTCATTCATTATTTCTAGGATAGCTCCACTGCTGGATGTTTTCACAAAACACCAAGATTGATGGGGCGCAACGTGAGTGAACGGAATGAAGCATTCCTGGGCGTGGGCAGTCATTTGAAAAATGAGACCTGTGTTGGTAACTGCTTGAAATCTGACCCATATTCATTATTCCTGTCTGTGATGCCCTTTCAGTTCCCGCCCTCTAAGCGTGACGAACGTTGTCTGACCGCATCCATTAGGTTTCAAAATAATGTTCCCATAACAGATTGGCTCACGAAGTCTCGTTTGTCGAACTGACGTGCTTGTCCAAAAATCGACACAGTTATATAACATTTCAGAGTACAAATACAGTCATGAACACGATCTGGCGAGGCACAGGTGGGGCTGTGGGGGAGAGGGAGAGGGAGAGGGAGAGGGAGGNGGAGAGGAAGAGGGAGAGGGAGAGGGGGGAGGTCCAAGGAGTCGTATACCCACAACAGACGTGATGAGTTTCACGGCTGGCCTAGTTTATCCTATAGGCAATCTTCAGAATAATGGTAGGAAATATCAATAGCAATATCAACACTTAAGAATTTCGCTTTGGTATCAAACCTCAATTTTCAATATCATTTCGATATAAATGAAGAGTTTATTTTATTGAAACACAATTTTTTCCTAATTTCTGTGAAAATATCCTTGGACATGCTTTGCCTCACCTAACCCGGCTAGAAAAGCGTACCCAAAGTATCGAAATTAATGTGGAACCTTTTTCGGTCCTCCGTACAAAACAAAGCTACCGATCTCCTCAGTGTAAAGCCTGATGCTATCCAAAGTTATCGATAGTATCCAATTTACATTTAATACCGACTGTCTGTCCATCCTCAGTACCAACCTAGCTGCTCGTCTGTCGTCTTCCTATTGCAAAGCCATAAGTGTCAAAACAGTGTCGTAAATATTGAAGTACCTAACCAATACTAAGGCTTGAAGGCTTAAAATATCAGGTCTTGCCCCCTCCCCTCTCCTACCAAGAAAGAACATTAATTTTTTTGTGTCTGTGAAAAAGGTACCTGGCCATGAGCAGTGCAAGATATTACATACGATATTACATCAGTACATTGGGGTCAGGCAAATGGCAGCGTCACCGCACGCTTTTCAGAGAACTGAGAAAGCTACTGCTTAAGCTTAGCCAACCGGGGCTAAATTATGGCAATTAATGAACGACCATTACTTGCATACGACAGCCATTATATTGTAATGCAAACAAGGTTAGACCCAATCATACTAACTGCTATTATTATTTTTGATCCATTCTTTCAGAAGTTTGCCCCCGCACTTTTTTAGTCCCTCCCCAACCCGCCCCTACCACCAGAGTTAAAAACATTTCACTATCTGTGCTGCAAAGGGAGATGCCTCTAGCGAGCTAGTGGAACCTAGTAAACGCGCATGCCGGACTCACATTTGAAGACAAGGCATTTTTTAAAATCTAGATAATTTTCCAACCTAGGCCAAAACCCAGACAAAAAAGGGGGTTTTTATACATTTTTATTTGACCTGTTGCAAGGGTAAACTTAGTGATCCAAATTTGTAATGAATTTATGTTTGGTTAAAACTTGACCTACAAGGTTTTACCAGATGACTGGAGATGTGTTGATCTATTCTTAGCCACCACTCCTCGCAGGTTGGGTAACTTTGCGGGTATCCGGAACTTGAAATCACAATCCTCCTCCACCCTCCTTTCCCCCCTGACCTCCACCACTTCTCAAACCTTTTCGTGGGCACAAACAACAGTGTCTCGAAACCAGAGTTGATTTGTATTGTCCGCGCCGTAATACCGACATTCAGCAAGAAGTACCTCAAGCCGGTTAGTAAGTACACTTGGAATGTCCTCAAAATCGCGGACAATTGCCCAAGCGGGCCTTCTTCTCACAAAGATATCAATTTGCACTGTTGTTCCTGTCCCCCATTGCCCGACCGAACCAGGCGGGTCTATAAAACTTAATTCGCCATGAAATAGAGTCCACTAAAATGTGGTAAGTCGGATCAGCAGGGTTGTTCCCCCCTCGGGAGGAGATTCCGTCCCTTACGCAAACGCCTAAGACGTGGGCCAACAGAAGTGAAATCCCTGCCAAGTTCACTCGGCTTGTCAAGCGAGTCAGAAGGGATAACGCTGGCACTGAAGAACACTACACGCCTTCTGACAGGCGTTGATCCCTAAACTCGCAAAGTAAGCCCCATCGATAACTTATCACCCAATATTAGCTTAGTAACCAATATTTTAACACCGTCAGATCCCAGAATGGTCCCGGATAGAGTGAATTGGAGTCTCCCCTATTTGCAGCATTTTTTTTTTTTTTTTTTTTNTTTTTTTTTTTTTTTGAGTCGAATAGTTTATGACCGCAGCTTTGAGTAACCATTTTTTTAAGCTCTCTTCTCTTCGGAAGTCAAGATTACCTGTGCTCGGGGTATTCAGAGTCCCTTTCCGCACCGAGTAATCTAAGTAATCTATGGCCGAGCTATGCAAAGCAGTCGGAGAATAATCTTGATAAACCGGTATTATGAAGTGGAAAGAATCAAGTCACTTAAGCAAACAAGGAATGAAAAGTTTTCGAAGACATGTTTTTAGGTCCCCCAATCTGGTACGGCGTTTATCTGCACTCCTCTGAATCAGAAATACATTTAATTCCATTAATCTAGCGAGCCTTCAGCGCAACTGGCACACCAAAGCTGATAAATGGGGTTTAAACAATCTTCATCAGGGTTGTCACATATTGCAAAAAGCATACATGCACTATTTTCGTAGTGCCATTCCTAAGCTCATACATGTACAATTCAACACTATTGCACTTCATTTACACAGACCTCTACCAACCTTCCCTCCCTGAAATATCTGGTGGCATATGTTTGACACAACAGATATAAATTACAATTTGAATTCTGTTTTATCTTAACATTATGATTAGTTTCACAGTCACTGACATGTCGGAATTCCATTTTGCCTGTTTCATTTACTATAGAAGCCCATGTAGTGACGCACTTGTCGTTCATATCTAGGTCTGTCATTACTTGCAGTTTTTTCACTTTCGTTTTCTTCAATTGATTTTCCTTCAAGCCTTTTATTGAAATTCATTTTTTTCTTTGCTCAGGTTATTGGGTTCGTTTTGATTTTTTTTTTTTTTGCTGTAATAGATCTCATTTATTTTGGTATCGGCTTTTCCTTTCCCGTCCGTCAACTGAGCTGGTCTATGTTTGTGTTTTCCTTTCAGTGCCAGCTCATGCAAAGTCCACCGAAACGCTGCCTGTTCAAGTGACAGTTGATAGGACTCACTAGGAAATTTTTAATGCAAACATAGTTGATTTTCTGATGACATGTTTGTTTACTCACGACCAGTGTATTTCTTATACAGCGCATTGAGAGATTAAACATAGCGTCGACTCGGAGCCACAGTATGCTATCTCATTACGATGGCCTATTACCCTAACCAAAACCTAAATTTCTTTCCTTAATATATCTAGATCTGATGTGCAAGCAAAGACAAGAGTTTAGTGAGTGTTAATGTGGTTATTAAAATTTGGTAAATTTCCTGTATTTAGATTCAGACTATAAGTTTGCCTCTGGGGATGTACAAACAATTTTTCTGACCCTAGACAGTCTACTCATAAAGCAGATAGAATAAAAAATAGTGAGAAATGAGTTGCATTGGTGGAGAAACTAGAAAGGCTCTGAGAAAACTAAAAAAAAACAAAACCCTGAAGTGCTCAATTTTGAAGGCAACAACATAAAAGTATTCATTTGTATCAGATGTCCTGTATGGAATGCATTTTTCATGAATATGTAAAAGTGTGGTTGAAAAGTGGCAAAAATGGCTTCAAGGACAGACTGCTCCACTTTAAAGCCACCTTTCTCAGATGTAGTATTTACGGATCTGGAATAATGTAACTGTCAAAATTCTCTCTGTTCTCTCTCTCTCTCGCTCTCTCTCTCTTTTTTTTTTTCGTCTCTCACTCTCTTTCGTGAAATTTCCTTAGCTCATGCAAAGGCAGTCCATCAAGTAATCCATATATCGTGTAAAGAACTGGTGCAGAGTGCAGTATCTAAACTTATGACTGAATGAGGGATGCGTTTCCACCGTCTCAGCTGGCAGTACGGGAGCACAAATCCAAGGCTAGGTCCTAAGAAGGAATGACCGAACTGCACTCTTATTCCTATATATATCATCCAAACAAGAAGTTTTGATGGTAACCAAGCATGATGTATTTTTAATTATGGTGTGGACAGTTAATACGTATAAAAGAGGATACCTTGGCGTCGCGTACCTGGGTCGATTTTGATCTGGATCTAGCCTTCACAAGAGGGGACTGTCCGGCCAATAATCAATCAAAATCTTACAGAAGCAAAAGTTAACTTTAGCTGAACAGCAGAAAAATGTGTTTCACAGCAACTCAGCATCCGGCTGCTATCCGGGACCAAGATGATTTGGAAAGGAGTTAGCCTCAAGGCACCCGCCTGGAGTCAGGCTGTTTTTACTCGTGCACAGGCTCCGGGTTTAACAGTACGTGTCCCACATGTTACCCAAGCAAAGCCTCCACGGTATCTGCTTGTTTCTATCATGTCCCAACCCCTATACAAATTATTTTGTGCCACATGTGTAGTAAAGATCTAGAGTTGGAGCTCGTCCGATGGAAATCTCAGTACATGTATAATATTGTGGCGTCTGTTTGGTAGATGGTGTATTAATTTGTGCACACTTATGAAATTGTTTGGTTTTAGCCAACAGCTGGTCTAGATGGCTATATGACCTCCAAATGATTTGAAACAGTTTAGAACAACGTGACCACTGAGTGCTTTCGACTTTGGACACAGGATCTAAAGGTTATGGTACAATAAAAGTGCAACACGCAGCAATAACCAATGAAAGCATTCTGATGTCCTAATTTTAGAAATACCTCAGCCCCGTTTCGCTTTGCCCGATCACATAAAATAAAATAACAAGACGAAATAAAAATGTTGCATGCCTCTGTGTTCCACCTCATATTGCAGTTCTTTTGAAATGAACAATAAACGAGCACATAAAATATAACAGGAAGACCATCCTTTTACGTCCTGACGCTAAGAGGCATTGGCCCCGATTCCGACTTACTACATGAAAGCCTCAAGAGGTGTTCCAAGGCACTTATAATGTTCCGGGAAAGGCCAGGAATGGAGACGTGGATGAAGGATACATCTGACTCAATGGAAACAAGATGAGTTAAGGAACGCTGAAGAAATGAGGGGCAAATGGTTGATTGTGCACCCAAAGCACCACTCAGTTCAAAAATGGGTGGAGCGATCGAAGAGTGTCATGCATTTGCAGAAAGGGGAAGGAAGATTGGCTACAGCTGAAGCCCCTACCTGAGGCGTTAACTGGGCTGCAGCCTACCTTGATGATCATAAAAAAACTTTGTAATGCTGCTATGAGTCATGTAACATAAAACTGTTTTTAGTTTATTATCGATGGCTTTGTAACTCACGACAGTTCAACGGAATTTCTTTTGACGCCGAAAGTAGAGTGCCGTCACAAGAAGCCTTTCTTCCATGTAGGCCTACCCTTGAGCTAAATACAGCAGTACTGCACGAACCGTTTGCGTTTTCATATAACCTAAATAAATTTCACGTTGTCCGGGAAGAATCATTCCGCCGATTCTTGCGGGCGATTATTATTGCAATATTAACAACGGTACGATACTTCCGCATCAATGTCGATACCATGTACATTGATAAGCCTTTTTTCATAATTTTTTTTCCTGAAATTTCTCCTCTTCCAATTCCCACCCCTACCCTTTTCTTGGTCCTCCTGTCGATCTGAGCATACAATAAACATGGAGTTTCGTACAGTTTCGATAACATGAAAGGTGGTCTAACAAAGTTATTTTATTATACATAATGTACACTAAAGTGCAGACACTACGATCTAGTGTACATATTGAAAATTATATGCATTGTAAATATGAATGGAATTCACCTTTTTTTTTCCTTTTCACTAATACATTCTTATTCTTGAAACATTTTGTTTTTAATAGTGTCTAGTTTGACGTGGAGGGATTGTGTTTTCATCGTGATGTTGACTGTGCGACCGTACTCGCCATGAGACAGCATGTGGACATGTGCACCAGGGTTAATGCAAATGTAAATAAATACCACAGTAAAAAATCTCTGTATTGTTTCACCTTTACGAGACAATCTGAGCTCTCCTCAAATTCAAAAGAATGACAGTATTTATGGTGCATCGATACAATACCATAACGCTCTTGAACACGATGCTCGATTTCGCCGTATGACCTTATCCCTTTTTGCTAAACACTGACATTCACACACGACGAAATCGAGTCGAACTTTCTTGAAAGGACCGACTTTCTCTGTGTACGATCTGCCCACCTCTACTAGCATTACATTGCAAGGTGTACATCTCAGCCGGCCCCAAACACCGGCTGATACTGTAGGCCTTGTCCTCAGCACATTTCTCACATAAACACAGAATGGGCTGGATGGATTTCATGTGCTGACAACAATATCAGTGTAACCAAAAGCATTTCTTGACACCTGGTTGGTGTTTATGACGTATCACGCTGGTGTGGTATGCGCTCAACAAAACAGGCCGCCACCGCCGTCGGTGGTGGATATTTTAGTAGCGGACATTTTACGAGCAATGTAAACCCGGGCGGAATCAAAGAACACTGTTAACGGGATCTGAAACATGTTAAATCAGTCTATGTATCTACACCCCACAACTTTGTTTACAGGTTGTAAGTGCGAACAGTAAAGAAAAAGGAACAGGAGAGGGAAAAGTGGTAATTGGGAAAAAAATTGACCTGACCTGTGATCATGTATATAAATTGTTTCATCTGCGCAACATCAGACAAAGCTAGATCAGTGTAGATCTGTTTGTTTCGCAGTAACCAGGAAATCTTTCACCTAATGCTTTGTTTAGAGTTAAGAGCAGGATTTGAGATAGGGTTAGAGAGGAAATTGTATCCTTACACTTGGGACAGTCTCTAGACGTTACATAAGAACGTCTCCTTTCTTATTTTTAACACTGCCGTTAAAACTGAACCAAGCAGTAGATGGGAAAGTCCCTGGATATGGCCCTCTTTTTCACTTCAGAATAATGCGAGCTCATTCTCTCGAACCTCACTGTACACGAGCAATTTGCATACACGTTGTAATGAAACGAACCTCAGTTCCATATTTACTATATTCACGAACTCGAAATCATAAACTGATCCTTAGCATTTGGCATTTTAGGTCGTCAAGTTTTACTGTAGATTATATATTAATCTTCCTTTCCTTTCATATCTATCATTTTCTATAGACGCCATGTGTCTAATATTGACGGCCTTGGCGCTCAGGGCTTGTAAACAAAGTGTTGACATTTATAGCCAAAGAAACGTAAAAAAAAAAAATGGAAAATAAATTGGGATCTGTGTCAGACTTGTTGAAGGTTGCATTGTAAAAAAAATGAGCGTGGCCTAATGGTTACGGCGTTGGACTCAAGATCTAAAGGTCCTGAGTTCGATTCCCGACCACGGTCATGTTGTAAGTGCCTTGGGAAAGCATTTCATTCACATTTTCCTCAGTCCACCCGTCTGTAAAATGGGTACCTGGCTATAGGCAGTGGAAGATATTGTCAGAATGCTAGTGATCAGCGCCTATAAATGGCAGCGGCACTGTATGCTCCCCAGGGAGTCGATAAAGTCCTAGAGTGATCAGGCCTGCTGGGGTAATAATAGTGTGAAGTCGCATGAGCGGGCATTGGCCTGGATATGAGACTTATAAACCGCATTATTAACTTCTCCAAGGGTGGATACTTTCCGATCTTCTCAATGTACCTCACACACTGTTACAGGCGTCTGTGGTAACCTACCGTTATCTGATACTTGAGCCAGTATCATAAAGCTCCGCATAATATCAATGGTCCTATGTTGTCTTTTTCAAGCTGTAAAAAAGGCAACAGTAGTTGAAGGCAAGAAATGTAAAAAAAAAAAAAATGGAAAAAAAATTGGGATCTGTGTCGGACTTGTTCAAGGTTGCATTGTAACTTCTCCAAGGGTGGATACTTTCCGATCTTTACAGTGTACCTCACACACTGTTACAGGCGTCTGTGGTAACCTACCGTTATCTGATACTTGAGCGAGTATCATAAAGCTCCGCATAATATCAGTGGTCCTATGTTGTCTTTTTCAAGCTGTAAAAAAGGCAACAGTAGTTGAAGGTGAAGGCAAGAAACGTAAAAAAAAAAAAAAATGAAAAAAAAATTGGGATCTGTGTCGGACTTGTTCAAGGTTGCATTGTAACTTCTCCAAGGGTGGATACTTTCCGATCTTTACAGTGTACCTCACATACTGTTACAGGCGTCTGTGGTAAACTACCGTTATCTGATACTTGAGCCAGTTTCATAAAGCTCCGCATAATAAACAGATGTATTAAGAAAGTAAATAAACTTACGGGAGGTGAAAATGATCTAATCGAAGCCCTGTACCAACAGTCTTGTAAAGCCAAATTAAGTGCAGTTCTAAAAGACTCTCCCCACCCACTCTTCAATCAAATAAAATTTTCGCAAGGAAGTGGGCGATTACTGTTCTTAAGAACAAATCGTGAAAGATACAGAAATTCGTTTTTTTCCATCAGCCATACGGTTTTCCAGTTGCAGAAGTCTCTCTTGAGTTGTTCAGTTCCCAGTACTGTCCATATCGTTATATATTTCACTCTGGTCTGTGTCAACGGTTGTGTGAGTATGTGTGAAGGTATGGTTGCGTGTGTGGTCAGGTAATGTGTATGACCTGAAATGAAATTTAATGTTGAATGTGAAATGTAATTGATTGTTGAATGTGTATCAACTGTGAACGGAATTTCCGTCGTGGATATTAAAGTTTATCTTATCTTATCTTATCTTATCTTATCTTATATCAATGGTCCTATGTTGTCTTTTTCAAGTTGTAAAAAAGGCAACAGTAGTTGAAGGCATTGCAAGCAAAGTCAAGTCTCGCTATGTTTATTGTTATCGTTCCTCTTTTTCTTCTTTTCCTTTGAGCTTATTTTCAGCGTGCCTGAGGCAAGACTTCAGTTTTGTCTGTTTTATTAAGAACACCACTGGTTACTTCGCCTTGGTCATTTCTCCTTCCTACCTCCAAATTCATATTTTTGTACGAGAACTCTCCGCTGTTGAAGGCATCTTTTTATGTGCCTTAGACCTAGAGAAAACCTGCAGTCCTGCAGGATGAGACGGGGTGTTTGGATGATATGACTTTAGCACGCTAATCCCCGTCCGTTGGTCTTTCTTAAGCATTACTGTTTTTGAGGAAGGTAATGAAGTATTGATGACATCTGCAGTACACTCGAAAAGATATTCTTTGAAAATGAATAATTCACTTGTTTGTCCCAAACATCCGCTCATTAGGCATCCTGTCATAGGCGTATTCTCTTGCATGACTCTAAACTTCCTGTAGTTTTACAGAGGTAATTAACTCTTCCATGCACATTGTAATGAAGCCATTCTCTTTAAGCTGTCTCGTGCTCGTGTCCGTGAGTCGTAAAAGCTCAGCAGATGGCATTTCGTGAGCTGTAGAAGGTCAGTTTGTTCTGGATCTGACTGTTGGGAAATCGTTGGTTTTCGCATACGACCTGCTAGGCTGACTATAATATGTCATATAGAAACGTGGCCGGTCCTCTGCAAAGACCGATGACATGCATGCTGCAACATGTAAGATGACCGGTATACCGTGGTCCTATTTCTGCAACGCTTTTCAGGCTTTAACTGTGTAATACAAGTTCATAAAAATCGTTCTGATATCGTATAATGGTGTTTTAAAAAAAACGAGGCTAGGAGAAAACGGTATTCGAATGCAACCTTTTTTTTGTGGCTCAAACATACCAAATTTTAAATAAAACATTCAGGACCTTAGGATGTTAAGATCAAACACAGAATCTCGATAACGTACTCAGGTTCAAGATTTGAAATTTGAAGTCTTTATCAGGCTCTGGGCCAATAACATGATTCATTATAATTATGAACTACAATATCTGAACAGAGCCTAACAATATAGGAGAACAAAGAAATAATAAAAAATGTAGGGAAAGAAAGAAAGAAAGAAAGAAAGAAAGAAAGAAAGAAAGAAAGAAAGAAAGAAAGAGAAAAAAAAAGGCTTGAAATTCTGAACACGCTGATATCAATACTGACATTTAACTTAAATTTGCAAAATACAACCTTTTAAATCAACAGGAACGACATAATGGCTTCTCTTTCCGAAATCCGAACACGCCGCTCTGATACGGTTTTTGACCACCGGGAACCTTAACCTAGGTAGTCAGTGATCTACATCCTGTAACGAATTCTAACAAAACCATGATATCCTCTCTCGCTAATATTATATTGATAGTGTCACTTCGTCCTGGTTCAAAGGCGAGTATAAAACAATATTGTACAGTGTGCTTTTTCCGGCTTATCACCAGGATCCCTGACGTTCGTACTTGTTCCCCCATTTTCACTGGCTGAAAGATGGAGACGTGATCTGTCACCGGTATTCCCGGATGAAATCTTTAAACATTTTTTTTCCAAATTCCAAAACACTCAAGGCCTCGGTGATAAATCGACCGGTTTAGAAATTAGCACCAACCGGTTGCACCATAAACATAATCCAGTTTTGCAGGAGACTCCTGAATGTTTGTTAGTTCCTGCTTGCAGAGGAATGCGTATTCTTTTTTAGTGAAACAACGTCGTAATGTGCCATAATGGCACGATCTCAATATTGAGGTACAGCGCACCGTATTCTGCGTCTTTACTGTACAGTAATGCTGTGATGACCGTGCTTCTTACGATCTTAATATTACATCAGCCCTGGTCTTCTTCCTTTGCTGAAACAACACAGTAATATGCTATAATCGTAGAACTCTCAATAATCTCATAGACCAACAAAATTCTATAGAAGGGATAACATTAAGACTTTGATGTCGAACAAAAGTTTGTCTCATACAACCACGCCGACCCGGATGGTAGTGGCGGCCGCGTCTGTCGTCTAGCCAAATGCAGTCACAATCTAAATTAATGCTCTACCTTAAAAAGAACGTAAAGGCAAAAGCTATAGTATTTTGCGCTTGCATTCTTCAACCTTACTTCACTGTGCAACCCACAACTGAAATGAGAAATCATGCACGTACCCACCTACAGAATGCACCCGACCAAGGTGTGCAAATCTACACAACATTGCACCATATTAGAAGTGAGAAAAAAAGAATCCTCGTAACCATTGTCAGGTCATACCCGATCTTCGAGCTTCAGAAAATGGCTATTCAGAACACTCTGAAGGATTTGGAACACCATGAAGCAGCTTTCGTCCATTGTAGATATTTTTCATTCTGTGCAGTAGTAGCATACAGTGTATAAGAAAATAATGATATTTCCTCGATTATTCTTGCTTTAATGATTTTTTTTTCAAACAATTGAATTTCCGTTGCTGTTGATGTTGTTGTTGTTGTTGTTGTGTTGTTGTTGTTGTTGTTGTTGTTGTTGTTGTTGTTGTTGATGAGGCTGCGTGGCTGTGTGACATGTTAATCAGACTCACAGTCTGAAGACTCTCAAGTCTGAGGGTTGTGGGTTCGGCTCTAAGTTGGGAAACACTTTGGAAGTACAGTCGACTCTCGATCCTCATTTCACTCAGCCGCATAGGAACCTGACTTTGGAGGTAGGGGGATAAGAACGCTGCACCACGGCGACTATCAACGACTTTGTTATGTATTTAGTTGTAATATTATGTACATGTAGTTATTCGTATGTGTCCTGTTCTGTATGTATATATTATGAATGAGATGCGTATCATTGTATGGCATGGTAAAACAAGTTCCCCTAAGGGAGTAAATTTGTCCTATTTGTATTCTTTTTCCTTTCCTATATTTCTGCTTTTCGTACACTTCTTCGTCATCTCCTATGCCCACTCCATTTCTTCCTCTCCTAAAATCTATGCAAACGTCGATCGCTGGATCAGCAAATTATTCCAGCTAGTTCTCGAGGCCTTTGAAAACAAGGAGAGGAAAGATAAACACATAACTAAATACTTCAAACTTTGCCTCATTAAGTCCGCAAAACCTTTAAACTATATTTCTTGGCTTTGTTGAGATAGACCCAGGGATTAACGTATGGGGCCAAAATGTCCTTCACTCTCATTGAACGCGCTTTCAACAATGGCCGGAGACATAAATTGGGCCCCGATGGCAGTGATAAAACAGTGGGACAGGTATACCTGGACGCGCTTTGACCCGAAGAGTTAAATCACAGGGCATTCATGCGACCAAACTTCAAAAACATTGATAGGCCTCAAATTTGTACTTTTGCACAACAACGTCGAAAACTTACAATAAACCAGAGGGTCACATAATAAGATCGCAAGTAATTTAATCTTTGTGCGTTTGGAGTTTGCCTTTAATGTGAAGCACGAAAATACATAGCACTTTGGCTGCTAAGCCCTTTGTATAACAAACAACTCTTTGGTGTCGTCTTTTATTATTATTATTATTATTTTCATTATTATATAGATTTTTTTAGTAATATAGGTTAGAACTCATTATCACTGTATATCATGCATGCTATAAAATTATGCTGTCAACCAATAACTTGAAACCTTGTGAGGTTTTACTCATTATTTCTTTACCAGTAACGTGAACAAGTAATCATCAGTGTTATACAGCACACCCCAAAAAATGCTGACTCTAATTTAACAACGGCTCAAATTTCTATGAGATTAATCTGATTCTTAATATCTGTGTAACTCCATATTATTGCGAACATGCTGCAATGAAAACCAGAAAAAAACCCAAGATAATGACAGTAGTTCATAGACACCTTCAATCAGCATGTTCGAACTTCTTATCACTACCTGTCTGGTAAGACGAACAGAATCACCAGCTCTTATTCATAACATTTACTGTTTTGAAGTACCGGTAGGCCTACATAGCAGTCTAATGGCGCTGGCTTTGAGTAACAGGACATCCATAGAAATACTTACGCGTTTCGTTTTGCTTCGAAGAATGTTCCCATCCATTACTGATCATTACTCTGATCCCACCTCATATTTGAACCAAAGTTTAAATGTCTGTTTTCCTATTTATTTATTTATTTATTCAAATAAACCCTTTATATCGGGGCTGCATCCAAGGAAGATACAATACAAATAAAAGGTGTTAGCTAGGATACAGGCATTTAAGATCATACAAATAACTGGAACATTACAAGCAAACTACAGCAGAGTAAAAAACATCATGGATCCAGCGAACGGGAACAGCCGAGAATCGAGTCAGATGGCTAAGGGGAGATTAGGCCCCTAACTCCATAAGAGGATGTAACAAAACAACTGAGCAATTCACTGACATAAAGCATTATGTACTTCAGACTGAAAGTATAACCTTATCTGCTTCATTCTCTTTAAATTCGACCGAGCGACACTTATTATCTGTTAGTAAAAAAAAAGTTTGATTAGTCGATGCCTCGAAACATGGTGGAAGACGCTCATTCATTTATATATCCTGTTACCGGACATGGACGTAGACTATAATTTCTGGATCTTGACTTTAACTAGAGAAATGGGGTGTTAGTATTGTTCAAAGATAAAGGATGCAACTGTCATTGTTAAACAAACATCCTGAATAAACATAATTATCAGGGCATGTTAACATGACCTCAAAAAAAAAATCTCAGGATGATGAACACCGTCTTTAGGGTTGATTTTTTTTCTGAACAGAACCTCTCGTTATTTTCTCCATCGTTTCGCGGGCATCGTGACTGTCTCCTTAAATTTCTTTATTCGAAGACATTGCCACTATGTGCTATCCGCACGCGAGCTTCTCAAAGGACATACAAATAACTTGTTCAGGCCGACGTTTCTGTAATAAACTATCTGCAGTAAATTGCAAAGAAAAAAAAACTGTCCCCAAAAATATAATTGCAGCTAAAGTTTCAGGAGCATGACTGATGTAATTCAAATATTTACCCGTGTTGCTTCCCTTGAAACAAACTCATTCACACACTTTGCGTCACTGAATGTCACCGTGCTGGGATGGAATAAGAGAATTGTTCGTTTATTGAATTTGTTTACAGTTTTGTAGCTGTTTTGTGTATGTGTGTGTGTGTGTGTGTGTGTGTGTGTTTGTGTGTGTGTGTGTGTGTGTGTTTGTGTGTGTGTGTGTGTGNGTGTGTGTGTGTGTGTGTGTGTGTGTGTGTGTGTGTGTGTGTGTGTGTGTGTGTGTGTGTGTGTGTGTGTGCGCGCGCGCGCGCGCAAATGTCCGACACAAACATCATAATCTATAAATCTCCAGCTGTTATTCTCCGTCTCATTGTTGTAATGACAGAAGCAGTTGTTGTCAGCAGCAGCATAGAGGAAGAAGAGACAAGTAGTGCTAAACGTATTCGTCGCAGTAAGAGTAATGATGGTGTCAGTAATGAAAAAAACACACAGTTATAGAGGCATAATAGTTCTAGCTGTAGCAAAAGTAACAGTTGTAGCAGCAGCAGCAGCAGCAGCAGCAGCAGCAGCAGCAGCAGCAGCAGCAGCAGCAGCAACAGTGATAATGGTGGAGATAGTAGTAGTACTACATCGTGTTTACGCAGTATTTCTCTGGCAATGTTCAGCGAATATCCTCGTCGCGAAGTGTCCTTATGGACAGCTGGTCACGATTCATACCTCAATACTGCAAGCGATAGGCCCTTCTGTTTTACACTAGTGGCTTCCCAGTGTTTAGTCTGGATTTTCTCTGCTTACACATGATAAGTATGAACCAAATACTTTAATCCTCGAGGCATGACGTGACATAGTTCCTTCTCTTGACATACTATGCCTTCGACTTCTCTCATAGGCATGGCAGAACAGGATAATGGATGGGGAGGTTCGGTAAGGGGTGACTACAGTCAGTGGGTCTTCGATATTAAGGACTCATTGTTATTAAGTATGAATTTCACATGCACGGATTCTTTATTATTCTACCATTTAGATGCTCAGATGAACGTAGGTTTTAAGTGCATCTCAACATTATGTATATTTTTATCCATGCACCAAAGCACACAATTCTATGTATTTCAAGTTTTAACTTAATATCTCACGTCAGCATAGATCTTGGTGTGATGGTCTTAATGGCTATTTTTCAGACTTGTTCAGAGACGCTCCAAAGGAACAGGGGGAAGTGAGTTGGGGAGAGATGGAGAAAAGAGTTTCAGAAGGCTAGGGCACGTCACTGCTCTTTGGTCGGTCTGTTACTGAAGGTATTTGCGGTAGGCGAATTGGTATTTACAATCTTGGTTGGAAGCATGCATCAATTCCTTGTTGAAGAGCGAGATACACCAGTGGTGTCACACAATATACTTTAACCAAAACACAACAAAAGTAAATATCAAGCCAGCGAAGTGACGTACGCCTTAGTGCCATTCAAATCACTCCTTTTGACCAGTGGTTTTCATACTTTGCTTAGACCACAGGTGCAGGTGAAAACGTCTTTGTTGGAAATGATGCTGGGAAAGGGGCGAAGGAAGGGAGTTCAGAAAATTTGGAAGAAAGCAGTGGATTTGCATTTTTAAAATTTGCAGGACAACCTACACATAGTATTACAGTGAAATGCATGTTACCGCCATCATTTGTTTGAAGTTCAGCTCATTTTGTTCTTTTGTTTGAGTATATGTATATGATATGTTAACGAATACTTATATGGATATGTACCAGACTATCACCACTTTGCGGTCATGAAACAGACTAGTTTTCATAACTAAGTCTCAAGAGCAAGATATTTAGAACTTAAAAGAGGGATACCACGAAGTTTAATGTCTGTAATGAGATAATATCGAAAGATGATGTTTATTATGAAGCATCTGGTCAGTCCCGGAAGCGAGGAGAGCAAGTTCAGATGGCACTTGACACTTACTTCACAATTTGGCCTATAGAACGCAAATTTTACAGTGGAACCAATAAAATTATCCTCCTGTGCCTAGTACATGTATTGTGCATTCAGTTGGCAGTGACGATTTTGGATAGTGAAGATGCTGCATACGCATAAGCCGGTGATGGAATGCGTGTTACCATCATCCAAGTCAACGTGGCCGTTGCCAGACTGTCAAATAATTTGTCCTAAGGAAGCAAGAAAGAAAGAATAGGACCAATATTTCTAAAGGACCGGAAAATGGGCCGATCGGCTTGAAATGGAAGATCTAGATCTTCATTTCGTACCGGTGTGGCAATTATATACTGACTCCTTAAATTTGGACTCCCCGGTCAAAGTATTCCATTAAATAACAGCGCCCCCTACCCCCACTCCCAGGGTCTAAATGTGTTGTGAAATAATGTCACAAAATGAAAATATATTCCCGTTTCCATGTTTGGAAACGGTCAAAAAGAGCGGAGAAATAAACATAGTAGGGGAAGAAAAGGAGTAAGGAGTGAGCAGACGCAAACAGATGCTCACACAAGGTAGGATAAAGGGGGAAGTGCTCAAGAAGACAAATGCAGAGAGAAAATGGATGAAGGAAAGAAAGTGATGCGGTGGGAATCGAACCCGCGACCTCTAGGGGAGTCAAAATGTCACGAGGAGGAATCCTTTTATCTCACTTAAATTTCACCGAGGGATCGGAATTTTATGGGAGGTTAACATATAATCTCACATTGGCCTTAATTTTGAATTTGAATCCAACTAAAGTTCCCTGGAAAATAATAAACTTAAGTTCCATTTTATTTCACCACAGTGACTGGTATTACTTCCGAAATTCTCCCCTTTTCAAAATAATCCTAAACAGGCCTGCCCCTGCCTCTTTAAGAATTGATGGGTTCTCTCTCTCTCTCTCTCTCACTCTGTGTGTGTGTGTGTGTGTGTGTGTGTGTGTGTGTGTGTGTGTGTACCATAGAAGAGCCCCGCGGTCCTATGTAATCTAGTATGTTATTTCGTCATTACCGGCTTTCATCCATTATCTACATCTCCTACACCAATATGTTGCCGTAAACAGAAGAGTATTCACAGACAACCTAATATCATAATGGTATGGTACTTTCACATCACACACACAAGGGTGACATGACTGGTCGAAGTCAGGCCGTCACATGACACCATTAGCAACTGGGTCCGTCAGTCACTTTGTTTACTCTCTGAAAAAGCGTTTTTTTTCACTGTCAAGTACACCATCAATTCAAGGCAAATAGCTGCGCAGCTGTCAGAGTAACAACAACAACAACAACAATAACAATAACAATAACAATAACAATAATTTTATTAAGCTCAAACAGCGTCTTCTGTGTATGAGCAAACAACCAGACCCTATATGAATCTAGGCAAGAACAGGTTCAGAACCCTTGGTTTATATAAACACAGCTGTTTGACACTACCTCTCACAAGCCGAGATTATTACGGCACTCATGTGTCTCCTTTATAAACTAATATAAAATGCTAACGTTGTAAACAACATCATGATCTACCATAGATGTCAAATACCTGTAAAGTGTCGGTTCTAGAATTAGCGAAACTGGGGAGGCTAGCTGTTGCCGGAGCCTTCAGCAAACAAATGGATTTCTGAGGGTTAGCCACCTGTTGGCTTGGGAGACATTTTTATGTTCCTGTCAAAGATCGTTTGGCTGAATCTTGTTCCTCGGTATATCAGCAGAGTTGGGGCTGACGGAATGGAGGCCTTTACAGATGTTCTATGTACGTTAAACTTAGACCGATCTCAGGCTAAAGCAGAATGGCTGGCATTGGCCTGACTTAAAGAATGAAGAGAGACGGGACTCACATTAGAGCAGGATGGAGATGTCAGGGAAAGGATGAGATCGCTTCAAAAAGGAATAAAGGACGAAGGCAATAAAATATATACTGATGGAAAATGAGAGACGGGTTGCAAACCAGTACATTACACGGACCATTCTGTAGCCAGACACTCCACTGGCTGCGTGTTGAGAGGGCGGGCAGTTATTAGAACGCTCCCATTTATGTGAATGAGGTGCTGGATCAGTCATTTATCATTTATATGAATAGATGTAGGATAACAAAATAGTTAGAACTAGAAAACAAAAACAGTAAGACTAAAAACTTACATATATTAAGCTAGTCTCTTCAGGCCATCAGATAAATACTCGTATATTTCAATACAGCACTAAAAAAATTCCAGTTTCACTAAAACAAGTATAAACAAGAATCTACTCTTTATAATGCTTTATACATTCATGAAAACAGGCAGCGATGACCACTTCTGAGGGCGAAAATGATGGCAATCTTTGCCTTTTACGAATTCGTTTATTAAGACAGGACAAATACAATGAAATGGGACAGTCAGATACATAATAACATGCTTTGCATGTGTGGATCATAATGTACACACATGAAGGTGTTGACAACTAATAAAGCCAGTGGGGCCATAATGAAGTAGTCAGAATTTATAACATGCAGGATTATCTTCATTCTGGAGAGGTCGCTTTGGGCTGGCCGAGTGCTGTGGTGTCCAGCAATGTGACGAAATAACGAACGGTGAAACTGGATATGGTGCGGGCGATTCTCAGATCATATAACAGTATATTCCACATAAATGAAGTTTGGCTGGAAACGGGATTGTAATATCAGTGGTAAGATAAGCAGGGCTCATAAAGTTCCTAGTAAAATTGTTACATTGTTAAATTTCCAAGCTTGTACAAGAATTCCGACACAATCGTCAGAAGTGGCTTAAAATCCTAAACAAAATTATACATTAAACATACAGGTTAGCACGAACGATAATTTTGGTATTACGGTTTGTCGTTGACTAAAGTCAGCTTTCTTTCTCCCCCTAGACCAAGTGACGTCGCTGTCTACATGTAGGCGCTATGAAGGAAACTGTAATTCTAACGCCTATTGGTGTGTGAAATGGGTATCTTAGCTTCCCGAATATGGTTCCCATGGTTCCTGGTTCATTGGTCCATGATGAGAAGGATCTCGCTTGTTTTCATAGGGCCACAGTTGTGACCTCACTCGCTCTCACAGTGTCACAGTCGTGACCTCATTCTTTGCCATAGTGTCACAGTCGTGCTCTCACTCGTTGTCACAGAGTCACAGTCGTGATCTCACTTGGTGTGACAGTGTCACAGCCATGATATCACTCGTTGTCACATTGCCACAGTCGTGTCACTCCTTGTCACATTGTCACAGTCGTGAAGTCTGCCACTGTCACAGTACCACAGTCATGATCTCATTCTCATAGCCACAGTCGTGATGTCATTCTTTGTCACAGTGCCACAGTAGTGATCTCACTCGTTGTCACAGTGGCACGGTCATGATCTCACTCGTTATGACGGTGCCACAACTGTTTTCTTGTCATTAAAAGTAACTCCTCTTCCTCAGGCAGTACTCGACTCGCGTAGGCTAATCCGGAACTCCATTCTCTCTACCAGCTGACCATCTCAGAGTTCTCCAAAGCTCTGTGCACCAATCCAGCTCGCTAGTCCACCCAAAATTTTCTCTCTTTGTCTTTCACTACTTCGTTTACCATTTAATTTTTCGGTCGTTATCAGTCACTCTACCTGCTGTCTTCTCATTACATGTCTTTTGCGTTTTGCAAGGTTAGTTGGTTGTTTATTTGGCGGTATTCACACCCCTCTAAAGCGGAATGCCCTATTCAGGGACATCATAAAACCCAACATATATGTATTCAAGATGCAGAAATCAGGGAAGTAGGATCATCTTTGTCTTCTCCTTACAGTTATTTATGATTTCCTTCGAACATTAACACAGATCAGTCAATGAAAATATAATGCAGTCTTTTCACAGTTAACTCTCTTCTCTTCCGTACAGACGATGCGACGCCTCTACATAAAGAGAAAGTATGGTTTTAGCCGCGTTAAGTGCATCTAAGGGCATTTTATCATCCGCCTCTGATCCTTGGATTAACCACCTACGTTGTTTGTCATAAGGATTACTCGCCCTTACTGCTCATACCTGCCGTCGAATGAGACCAAATCTACACAATCCAGACGCTCTAGTTAAGAGTGCAATAGTGACAGAGCAGCCAAAACAAAACAAACCAATAGCATGTTTCCGCTTTCAAATCTGGATCTCGAGAATGCAGTTGCATAGTCACCCGACGACGTTATTTATTTTTCGAGAAATGGGCGGGACGATGGTCCGCAACTTGCTCTAAACGTGGAGCTTTGGATTTGGGCCCTACAACTTGGGATGTCCAGCGGCTTTATTGTGACACCAGGGGGATTTGGGGGACACGTGTGGGGGACAGGAAGGCGTCGGCGACCGTTACTTGTTCCAAGTCTCTGTGCCCACTCACGAACTCAAGAATTCCACAAAAGACAACACTGTGAGACCGTACGGACAAATAGCTTGTGAAGAGAAAGAGACAGGAAAGAAGAAGGAGAGAGTATTTGGGAGCTGAATGAGAATGGAAATAAATGGATGGCAGTCAAATTGTGAACGATGGCATAGTATGTAGTAATGGAAAGACTGATGTGCGACAGATAACAGTACGAAATCAGGTGCAAATGAAGACGTTTTGTTAATATTATTCAGATGTATATCTATCTTGTACTGGCATATGTCTAGAATAAATCAAACTGAAACACTGATTAATAAATTAAGGATGAAAAACAGAACATGCTTAATATATATGTTCTGGTGCGTTCTCTTTGTTGAATTCTGATGATTTGAACCATGGGCCGAAATTCATCGTAATCCATGATATTTTCAAATATTATTCAGTTATTTAAATGAAGAGACGAACATAACAAAGCACCAGGAAAATAAAAAAAGAGAACATGGCATGGATATTGCGGACTTGTAGTTCTGCATGATTCACACCCGCCAACATAGATTATACTTGATTCCGAATAACTGGGCATACAAGTTATGGAAATTTCTCTGAGGACAAGTACATAAAGTTCACTCAAAAGGAATTTGCTTGATATAAAATGTGTCAAGACTGCGCAAAGATAGAGTCAGGAAAAATGTTTTCAAGTACATACAAGGAAATAAAAATGTGCACTATAATGTTTTGAAAACCTTTTTGTTTGTTTTTGTTCTAATTTACGCTTCTCTTATCCATTTCTTCTTTTACCTCCGGTATGCATACTCAAACTGTAGTATGTGAACATAATTTTTCAATGAGTACTCCACCATAATTATATAAAAACAAAACGCCCCGCCTTAACAACATTTATATTCATCAAAATGGCAAGGGTTTTGAACGGATGAAGTATCTAAGCTAAGTGGAAACAGTTATTTGTCACTTTCCATTAAAATATTATGCTATCATAAAATAAGCAAAGACCAAAACTGTGAACTAAATGTTCACGACTCATGTTCCAAGTGTGCTCTTCTCTTTGAAGGCGTCTGTGAACTTCTTAAATAGTCCCCACTGCCTGGCATGATATGTTTTTTTTGAAGAAATTGTATCCTATACTCTTCAGAAAGGTGCTATTTAACAAGGAACGCTCTGTTTATAGAACCGGTCACAACAGACACACTGTCGTAATGAAATGTGGTTTTCAACTCGGTGCACTTAGTTATTCAACTAGACCTCAATATTTTACTGAAATCAACATGTTATTTGACATGGCTTCGAACACCAAAATCTATTTATGGAAAAGGACCAAAATTAACCCCCAAATTTGTTTTGCTAACCTTGTAAAACAACATCAAAGAAAATGCAAAGATCGGCAAACGGCCTGGGTCTTACAAGGGCTTAGGTTATTGAAATGCTCTGAGTGATTAATTCGGAAGTGCACCGAGATGAAATTTGATTTTTTCCCCGAAATTTCCAAACAAGTGCGTCGGGTCATCTTGTCCTGTTTCGTAAATCCCCTACGCATAAAAGTCTGCGAATTAAATCTATTTTGGGAGGGGGATGGGTTTGCGGGTCCAAAACTTCTGTAATATCATTTTAGTTGTTGGTGTGTCTCAAAGTGTCCTGAAACAGTGAGAACAAATCTGACACATGACATGATGATTATCGAATGAATTCTTATTGAAACTGAATAGAAACTAAAATAAAAGTTGATATAATTTAATGTTTTTGTGTTCACCATCTGTTGCATTTTGTTCCTTATTTTCATTTCCTTTATTTAACACATATGCAGTTATGTTGTTTTGTCTCGAGTATATATGCAGTTATGTTGTTTTGTCTATGAGTATATATGCAGTTATGTTGTTTTGTCCAAGAGTATATATGCAGTTATATTGTTCTGTCTCTGTACTGCCATGCTTTATCAATGTTTGACCACATAATTATGTTACTGTGTAACCTGGATTCGTTTGAATAAATTGAATTGAACTGAACTGAACTACTCAATAAACATGAATTGAAAATATCATCCATGTTGACGTCTAAGGTCATATCATTCCATATCACTGAAGTTCGGAGCAAAATAGGATCAGTGTGGCTTACTACGTTATTAAAGAGACGAAACCTTATTGGATAGAAAATAATAGCGTGCGTACTATTAATGAAGTCAGGAGTAAGCAGACACAGAGGCTCACACAAAGTAGGATAAAGGGGAAAGTGCTCAAGAAGACAAATGCAGAGAGAAAATGGAAGAAGGAAAGAAAGTGATGTAGTGGGAATCGAACTTGCGACTTCTGCGTGGGCACTTGACGCCTCACCGTCAGTTTGGAATCAGGCGGACGTCTATACACGACCACGCCGCCACTCGAGCACTCCAAAAGAGGTGGCTTAGTGGCCGGCGTTTTCCCAAAGCCGAACAGGAGAGTAGATCTAGCAGTAATAGCACTAGTAAGTGGTCCGTTTCCACCTTGCACCACACCTAAATATCATTGAGTTTGCACATGATATCGGATACTGTCATCTGACCGGCCGAAAGTTCTGAATGAAATAATATTGACTTCATGTGTCGGTAATTTGTTGTTTCAGTAACGTTTTGGTGAATCCTGTACATGGGTTTGGTATGGCTACAGGGGTGTGTGGGTGCGCGCGTGAACGCCATTAATATTGTGTTAATTATAGTGTTGTCTTTGATGCTGTGCCAATGAATGTCCCAATCTGGATAATAAAGTCGTGCATTCGACATGACTGCAGATATTGCAATTGACCTAATTTGTTAAATAATTATGACATTATAGTTTCACATAGGCGTTATGCAAATGTCCTCTGAACCGGTACACAGAGCGTCAAATGGGGTAAACTAACATGATGGAGTGCTCGGCTCTAAAGAGCTTTAGACAGTAAAGCGATCATGAGAAACAAATTGTAGCAAAGAAATCCCTTTTTATGCAGCAGAAGATCTAGGCACCTAATATCCCCCATGAAGTTTGCAGGTTCTCATCTGATTTGATATAGTGATAACCAGACTCTTGGTAACATACACAGGCATGTGGATTTTGTGAGTCGTAGAAATAAATAAATTTGTGAACGAATGTGTGAAGGAGGCAATGCGCCCTTGAATAAATCCATGAATAGTAATAATAATAATAATCATAATAATAATAATAACAATACTAAGAAGAAGAAGAAGAAGAAGAAGAAGGAGAAGAAGGAAAATATCACATTTGATGATCATGGTGAACACTGAAGTTGTAAACACATTTCTCTAAAGGTTATAATAACATAATCCCCACCCGCTGTTTTACTAATATTGGTTAAAAACAGACAACAAAAGCCGAATGCATGTTTAAAGAAAAACTAAAAAAAAAATCTCATTCGCTACTTCTGCACCGGCGTTGCGACATGGCGGAGTGACAAGCGACATACTCATTGAAAAATTATGTTCACATATTGCAGTTTGAGTATGCATACCGGAGGTAAAAGGAGAAATGGATAGGAGAACCGCCAATGAAAAAAGGAAAAAAAAAGGGTTTTCAGATCAGAACATTCGAAATCAGGGGCGGCGACATCTGCAGCTGTCAAGGCCCGGTACGATAAGTTTGGAATGGACATGAAAGATTACAGCTTCTTCCACGACAAAACAATTACTCACATACAATTACTTTTGGACCACTTGACTGGCGAACTGGTCTTTTTGCGCTCGGGGCAAACCCTTACGTGCTCAACCTCCTAATCAAAAATCCGGTAAAGAGATGAGGTGCTTGTCCTAACCGTGGTGGTAGTAGAATCTGTGCGTGGAAACTTCATGCACTGCCCGTTTAACCCATCTGAACTGCACTAGGGTAATCACTAGTAATCACAATAACAGCGACTCTCTTTAGCTTTGCAGACAAAATCAATCCACATTTTATCGGTTGGAGATTGGAAACCCATGCAACATTAATCTTTCGTGTATTTTGATGTATGTATAAGATATTAAAAATACGGTAAATATTATTTTGTTTTTATTAATTTATTAAAGTATTAAAAAAACTCGTAAGTGGATGTAAAAGTGGATGTAAAATAAAGGGTAAGAGAAAAAAGGAGAGGGGGCGGCAGAGGATGGCATACAACTTCTTTGTTGGTATAGCAAAGACCTTAGTCCTCATTTGCTATGTATGAAGGTTGTTAGCCCGTGCATGAATTATAATTGTGTCATCAGTAATGACTTAAAATTCTAAACAAAATAAGTTTACCCTGGAAAGCACACTGAAAAATTGAGGGGGCAGATGAAAATTCTTTTTCATGAGGATCTGCACCTTCTTTTTAGCATTTACTTTATGCGCAGTAAACGTATTCCCTTAAAAAACCCAAGGATAAGGAAATGGCGCCCTGTACTTACCTCAAAGCTGAACCACAATGTGTCAAAAATTCAAAAATATTTTGTCTTACCAAAAGTTCTAAGAGATCTTCAATCTCAAAAGTTCCTGTATATTTCAAAGGATCAGTTCGTCCTATATCTGGAGATTTTTGTGGCTATGAATAAATGTGGGAGAGAATTTCTTGTGTTTCTTGTTATATTGGTATTGTGCGAGGATTTACTTTTCGTGAATTTCTTGAATTGAGCTTCACTGGCGCCATGACGAAAATTATCCTATGCAAAAAAAAAAAAGGTTCCTTTAAAAAAAAAATTCAAAGGATTTATCATTAGTAAATAAAATTGTGTAGGATGAAGTAACCCTCAAGGACAACGCAAAAGCTTTTATTTCTAGTTACATTTCCAACTTAATTTGGACACCACTGATTATAGTATGTCTCTCCATCAGAACGAATAGAGATGCCAAACACGGTTTATTGGCAATCCTGTAATGTGAGTCCGGAATACTCCAGAATTATGCCTTAATGTTCACTTATGAAAACCGTCATGAGGAGTTCGCGAAAATTAAATGCTCCTGGAAAGCTATTTCCGACTTTTCGGCAAGTTTAGATCCTTGAGAAAAAAACCAACAAAACCTACAAAACAACCCAGTATACAATACCAGGATTTGTGAAAGACGATACCATACGTAAACAGGGAGAATGTCTAGACTGAAAGCCTGCCATCTCTGATATGGTGTCGTTGGTAAACAACGTCCGCTCTTTCGGGAATAATTTGAGAACTTGGGCATTAACGATGGGATATCTCACTATCGTAAGAATTACATTAACTCTGCATGTTGAATGCCTCTAAAACACCGATGCAGTCATGTATTCCGTACGATGGTAAGAGTTTCCATCGTTAATGCCACAGATTTTACTCAAGTGAGGCCTGCATGGTATTTGTGAGTTTCACATAATTATATGTTCGATGAATCTGGAACTCATGATATTTTTACCAGTGAACAAATGCCGCATGGGTATCGGAGTCCATATCACTAACGCCAGCGGACTAGACACCCACTCATGACTTACGTGGACGTGCTAAGAGGGATAGCAAGGATGACTTAATGTGTATTAATTTGTTTCCATCCTATTTACATTTTGGAGGTAAAATGATTTCACTTCAGAAAAAGTGAGAAGTGAGCCAATAAGCATCCCAAATGCTTTTTATATGATTGTTCCATGCTCAAGAAAGTCCCATTCTTTGTGTGTTTCAAAGTCTTGGTGCGCGACTCTTCAAAAAAACCAAAACAAACCAAAAACGGCATGTTTTGTTATTACGTTATCATGCCCGGATTTTGAAGTATAGAAAGGGGAAAAAAAAGGGGGGGGGCGGTGACCTTATTGGGGCATGGGCCTTATTCGGACAGCGCACCGTGACTGTGCCCCTATGTCTGCTAAACTTCTGCCGCCTTTGCACGAAACCTCAGATTGTTAGGTCAAAAGTGCAGGTGGTCTGTCTCTCTCACCTGACCTTAACAAAGGGGTGACACGGGCCGTCAAATGGGCAAGGGAGACCACTAAGAGCAAAGGGCCAGTACCCTACCTCCCCACACGTATTTGTCTATTAAATCAAGAAAAGAAAAAGGGAAGCAAAGAACGCAGTAGAGGCAGCGTAACGGAAAAGTATCTCATCTTAATTTAGGTACATACAGTGCACTTAAGACATTAGGTTAGTGAGGAGGCACGTTATTGTGATAGAAATCCCGCTACAGTTTAAACCGTGAGTTGACAAATTTTTACAACACGATTTAAGCCCTGTAATTATGTCCTTGATCTTTATATTATCTAGGACAAATTTAAACATACTTGTGGGCTGGTTGGAAAGTATCCGCATTGAGCAGCTTGCTCTAGGAAACTATAAATATCACAAATTGCTAACCAATCTAGCAGTAATCTTCAAATAAAGTGTTTGATTTGCAACACAATGCTAAAATTAACATTCAGTTCCGGACAGTCTTAAAAGGATTTGCCAAATGTTAGTTTTCAAATTATGATGGAAAATTTCAACAATATGTGTGTGTGTGTGTGTGTGTGTGTGTGTGTGTGTGTGTGTGTGTGTGTGTGGGAGTGAGAGAGAGAGAAAGAGAGAGAGAGAGAGAGAGAGAGAGAGAGAGAAAGAAAGATTGTCTTGTGACAAAGTATGTTTGTGAAGATGTGTGTTTGTGTGTCTGTTCGTGCAATTTATATGTCTGTCTTATAGGTGTATGTGTGTGCAGGAAAATGTTGGCTATGAAGCTGGCAACAAAATTATGTGACTGTACTGCATGGCGAAAGAGATTCTAGCTTATTTTATAGTGTCTTCCTCATAGTTTGAACCTTTGAATCTGTGGTGAAGTGAAAACAATAGACTCTACAGTGGAATATATATGTAGACTATATGACGACCATCGCCAGTAAGCGTCTTCTTAGACAGGTGATTGGATTAGACAGATTTTTGTTGAGGCTCATGAGGATCTCTGATTTTCAAATCCTGGTCGCAGGCTTGTGGCTGCTTTGTGGCACATCCTATATTATTTAAACTAGAATAAAAACCAATCAAACATTGTGGTTGGTCTTAAATATCGCTGAAAAGCGCTTATGAGATGTTAGATTATCAATTGACTGTCGTCTTACACAGTGTTGTTTCCTATGATTTACATGGGACATAACTGTGGAAAGATGGTCGCTATCGGGTAAGACAGGTGGTCTTTATATGGAGGCCAAGTAAACAATAAATATGAACGGTTGTCTCCGATTCCTAGTCGTTGTTGCGACAAATACAGGCGGTAGCCACTCCTGTATATGTACAGCTCCTAGTCCGCCCGCTTCCTCTTTCCAAAGCCAAATCGTCATAATGCATGGGCCATACACCAGCTGTCAGCCACAGCTGCATAAAACAATCATGCACTTGATGGACGCCGGGCCGACGAGTGGTGGCGAGATGGATAGCCCTAACCATACATTCAGCTTACATCCATTATCCTCTATGAGGTGGAGGTGAGGGTCAAAGGCAGGGGGAGGAAATGTCAGTGATAGCCAGTGGTTGGTCATTCTTGTCTAAGACTAGGTCCAGACGAAATGCTACTCGAGATGCGCTGGAGCTACTCGATGCCAAGGTATCCTTTTTTTTTTTGTTTGTTTCACCTAACGCCCATTAATCGTCCACACCAGAAGCGCTACGCGTTTGGTTACCGCGAGCGCTTCTAGCTCATAAGACGTAGCGATTTAGCTACATTATGGCTGCCCGACGCAAAACTATCTTTGTTATTCCTTTGATTGTCCACACCTGAAGTCCTAGCTGAGCCACACCGTTCGGTTATAGCCGCAAGCGCATCTGATCTGGTGTTGATGATTGAAGGGAATAAGGACGGCATCTCAGTGTCCCAGAGCTGTAGCATGGCTCGATCGCTTTTGGAGGTATGAACTTGGCTTGAATCTAGTGAGCCCCATCTGCCATCCATTCTCACTTGCTCATTTCCACCATCTCTTCCCCAGTAACAGCGGCAACAACACCAACAATCATAGAAACGAGCAGTAGTTTCGGGGGGTGGGGGTGGGGTAGAAAAAAAAACAAAAGAAAACAAAAAGCAACAACCACATAACAACAGAAAAAGCAGCAGGAACGAAAATTTTATCTCATCGTCAGTGCTCATTACAATAACAACAGTAATAGCCAGACGAACAGTGATAACAACAGCAGCAGCAATGACTATAACAACCATTAAAAGAGCAACAGGCTACAGCGTTCATCATTTTTGCTTTTATCTCCTATCACCACTCTCCCATCTTCCCCTTCCCCCTAAACACACACACACAAATCCACACACACACACACACACACACACACACACACACACACACACACACACACACACGCACACACAAACACACACACACACACGGGCGCGCGCATATACACGCACACACATACACGCACGCACGCACGCGCGCGCACGCACACACACACACACACACACACACACACACACCTACATACATGCACACGCGCTCGCACACACACTCATATATACACACACACAGTTACACACAGAATCCTCCCCTTAACAAGATGCAGCAACCAGTATGACATCATAGTGTGTAAGTATTAAGCGTAAGTAGTTGTCTTGTATCATGAATACATGACTTACACATTTAGGAACTGAGTCCCTGTTACTTAACTACATAACATTATTGTTCTTTTGTACAAAAGCAGTGACTTGTGTCTCATACTGTCATTTTCGTAATATGTGAGTTCGTGCGCAATACCATCTTGAGAACCAAGTTTACGACATTTCAGCGCCACTAATAGAGTCCACTTTGTTACCTCTATTAGAGTCGAAGCCCAATTCTCAGCATCAAGGATGCTCACACTGTAGTACTGGCATTCCCCATGGTGTATGGTAAAGTAGGCTATAAAGAATCTCACATCTTCCACGGTAAGACATAGCCTACTCGATTTGCCTCTTTGAGCCAATAAACTATTTTCCCTCTATAGACTCTGACAAGAACTTCCGTACTTATCGACTCTTTCCAATAATTTTGAGCATTCATTGACCTTAGTGGATTTTTAAGTCTAATATGACTTTTAAAAGAAAAGAACGCATTTTCCTTGTCACAGCCATACAAGGCCGGTGATTCACTGTAGATTTAGAAGTAGCGTTATTTTGCCTCAGTGTGAATCTTCCGAGTGACGCCGCAAAACGAGTGAGGCTTGACAGCTGGAAGAACACCTTGTGGATGCCTCACGATGTGCTCTGGAAAAAAAAAAGTCGACCGGAAGAACTTCAACTGTAAGAGATAAAAACAAATAAACTTACAAAACATCAAATGAACTTAAATTTCTAAACCATATTTTTGAAATTCGCTTGACGTTTGAGTTACTGACGTGGTTTGAGTTCGAACATTTTTTAAACCTTCGGGGATCAGTTCCCAAATTTAAGCTCTTATAGTGTCCAGATCCGAGTTTGTGAAATGTTTGTAGCATTTTTTTAATGTCATGGAATTGCTCACATATTAAAATTTATTAGATTTTCAGAGTGAGTACGTGAGTTGTCTGGCTTCTTGAGTGTTCGAATTTGTGAGGTTTTCAATTTTGGGGACCAGCTCCAAAATTCGAAGTCATACAGTGCTGCGATAGAGTTCCTGAGATATTCGAATTTTTTTTTTTAAACTTCAGGAATCGTCTCAGAAATTTAGACCAGTTTGTGATATTTCTAGTTCGTGAGTGTTCGAGTTTTCGGGTGGGCGGATCTTAAACATTAGTCAAGAAATTTAGAATTTCTCGAGTTACACCATATATATGAATTCAACAACGGCGGCCACCATCTGCAGTTGCAAATTTGATGATGGAACTTTTTATCAATGGTCTCGTGTCGGAGGAGGATGTGGCAAATATCAAGGGTAGTATATATGAGATAAAGGCCTAAGTATTTCAAACACCATTTGCAAGTCAGCGCACTCTTTTCTAGCTTTTTCGCATCAGAAGCAGCCAACTTTGCTCTCTTTGAGACTCATACCTTCGTTGCTTAGAATCTCCAAGGGACGGTCCATAGAACGAAAGGGCCACCCCTTTCGTTCCTTGTATTTATATCCGCGAGGACCAAACACACGTAGCGCAGATTTCTCCGTAAATTCTGTGTTCATTGTGCTCATTGACAATGGGAACACATCATCAACCTTTATGGAACGAGGACCTCCAGTTTGAGAATCCGGTACCTGGTTACACTAACCGCTCCTGTTGTATTACTTAATTGTTGGTGACTACACTAATTGCTAGATATCTTAATATATGTCACTGCTGTAGAGTGACTCAGACGCCAGTCATCACTCATGTCCAGATGATGCTGAGGGTGACGAGAAGTCGTAAAGAAAGACACACAGAATAAGAGAAGTGGAAGATAGAAATGAGAGGAATAAACTGAGGAGGGAGACAATGAATAGGTAGAGTAAGTAGGAATATCTGAATTTGCACCACATAGTGGCAGGTACTCGCTTGAGCACACACTGTTGACAAATGGAGCGAGGAGGAGAAAAGGGCGAGAGACAGAGAGAGAGAGAAGGGGAGAGAGAGAAAAAACGGAAAGAAGAGAGAGAAAAGATAGAAAAGGAGAGAAAGAAAGAAAGATAGAAAGAAAGAAAGAGAGAGAGAAGAGGAAAAGAATGGAGAGGAAGAACGAAGGCTTAGGCCGCTACGAAAAGGCTGAGCTCAATTTGTAAAGGAAGAAGAAAGAACTTTAGACACACACTGACAACTAGGTCTGCATCAGAGGCACATCACAGCAGGTTTGCAAATGCTGGCCGTCAAACAGGCGGATTCCAGAAAGAGAGTCCACAGACAAGTAGGTATAAAGATTAAAGGCGGTGAAGATAGACGGCCGGAAGACCTGTGGATGAAAGATTGAAAGATAGACATATGAGGGAAGAAAACAGAGAAAGATAGATAGATAGATAGAGAGAGAGAGAGAGAGAGAGAGAGAGAGAGAGAGAGAGAGAGAAGAGAACATACGTGTACAGCTATAGTTAAGGCAATTGTCCAGAACTGGCAACCTGTGCAGACAGACAGACAGACAGTAGGTCAACCAGCCAGCCAGCCAACCAGCCGTCAAGCCAGCCAGCCAGCCAGCCAGCCAGCCAGCCAGACAGACAGACAGGCAGACAGTTCCCTGAGTCCAAATTTTGACTCCCCCCCCCCCCCCCCCCNAAAAAAAAAAATGGATATAGATGGGTCATAATATTATGTTAAGAGTGAGATGAAGGCGCTGCATATAAGTATTCCACCATCACTATGTCTCTTTATATTACCGTATCTCCTTCTCAAGGACCATCCGCCGTGGACGGACTATTTGGTAGACTTATCCATTCAAGTTGCTCATGGTTTTATAGCTGATGAGTTTATGGCTATGTGTGTGTGTGTGTGTGTGTGCGCGTGTGTGTGTGTGTGTGTGTATGTGTGTGTGTGTGTGTGTGTGTGTGTGTTCATGTGTGTATGTGAATATATGTGTGTCTGCACACGTGCATGCTTGTGAATATACCAGATACCAAATATGGGAGCTCAGTGATCAGTACTGACAGCCTTGAACACATGTGTATTATGCGATGTGACTTGGACGCATGATGGTGTCTTCCCTGAGGGTCCGCTCTCCGCTCCCCTTGCACGTCATATTTGGGGCCAAGGGCGAATATGTTCATAACCTGTTGCATGGTACTGAAATAAGCTTTCAGTCATGATCAGTTTTAATATCGAATTAAACTTGACACAAACAAACAAACTTTGCAAAGAATAACAGTAACCACAGAATAATGAAAACAGAGCCGACACAAAAATAATTTCAAACTCTTTCCCCTGAGCCATTGTTACCACACAAGAATACTGTTTTTTTCCAAATGTGCACCAGGAGGGCAGTGTTCTTATAAACTCAATGAAGATTGATCACTGTTCAAATAACTTGGAATTATCGTACTAACTGAGCAACGTCCAAGAATAGTCTACAGCATAAATGACAGGAGAGTTGTCCTGGTTCACTGTATATTACAGAACAACTTATCACATCATTCGTTTTCAATCCTGAACGAGGAAGATGCAGAATCTCTCAAAAATTGTTACTGATTTTAAATACCTCAAATGAGCGGACGGGTAAAGACATATCAAAATGTTCGGTATGCCCTGAAAAACAGAAAAACGGAATTATATAAATTCTACCGAAATTGAATTATTATATGTCAACTTCCTGTAAATCAAGAAAGAACGGAAAATCCAATTTCATATGGCACAGTGGACAACTACCAAGCGATCACACCTATAGCCCAGACCCAGAGGTCATTTGCCAAGCTTTACTCTCCAACTTTGGGCTACCTTTAGCTAATATCATAATATTATGAATTGTGAAAAAGTTCGTTCGCATGGTAGTATGGCGAACCAACATAGCCGATTGCACGGTAGGCCAAAATTGTCCAGCTCTGTCGAGAAAGTCAAACGCGTAAAATATCTGCTGAGGTCAATCCCTAGAAATTTATTAGACATCATTTATCGGAGCTGCAGCTCACGAACATTTGTCCACACCATCAGGATGTATCCTTACAAGATACAGGTAATGCCAAAGCAGTCCGCTAAGCACAAGAAAGAGAGCCTTGATTTTGCGTTGCGAATGCTCCACATGATAACACAAAAGTCTTCCTCAGCGAGTTCAGTTCTCCGACCAGATATTTCATCACTCTGACCACGTGAATGAGCAGTATGTATTTGGGGCCTCACAACAGCTCCAAGAAACAAGACGCCCGCTTTCTGTGGAGAGTTTTCACTCCGCTGCGCTACTGGCTACAGGCCGTGATTGAGTCATTTTTCTTCGAGGAGAAGAACTGTACTTTCATTGCTATTGCAGATGGCTACTTTAATATGTAAGGACAGAACCGAACAGAACTTCACCCTCAAGCTGTAGAGGATACAACAATGAGATACGTAACTTTCAGTACTCAGCCAGTTCCAACGTCGACATGAAACGAATGTGGTTCATACAAGATGGAGCAATGTCTCACTTCGCAAACGTATGCATGGAATTCCTCCGACAACGTTTTGGACATTCGCGGACCATATCAGGCCTGCCATGAGCCCCGATCTCACAACAACTCCAAGGAAACAACACGCCTGCATTTTGTGTGCCACTGGCTGCAGTTGCGCGATTGAGTCATTTTTCTTAGAGGAGGCGAACCAGACCATGAGTGTTAATGCAGTTCGCTACCTTAGTATGTTAGGACAAAACCGAACAGCACAGAACTTCATTCCCAGTTTGTAGCGGATACAACAGTGAGATGTAATGTTGTAATTAATTAATTTATATAGCGCACAAATTCTCTTCAAAGGTGCGCTGGATAAACACTTATCAAAATTTTTACATATTGCATAAAAATTAAAACTCAAAGTTCAGGAGAATCAAAATACCTCACCGGTACACAGATGCGCACGCACACACTCACACGCATATAAACACACAAATTCGCACACATGTTGATATGACGGCCATCGATGCTGCCGCTAAACAGAAACTTTCTTTTAAGTTGACTACTGAGATACTTGACCTTCCCATACTCAATCAATTCCAGTGTCGACATGAGGCGAATATGATTGACACAAAATGAAGTAACGCCTTAAATAGCACACGTATGCATGAATTTCCTCCGATAGTGCTTTTGGACATCACTTTCTTCGCGGACCATATCTGGTCTGCCATAAGCCCTGATCTAAACTTTTCAGCGGATTGTTGCCGCAGAAGGGGGCTGGATGAAACATATAGAACATTTTTTAGTTTTGCAGTAAAATTCTAACATCATCTCTCTTGGTCGATGTAATCTGTCTTCCTACTCTTTTATTTGTCAAATACAAACCCCTTAGAATCATTAAGAAACTTTTGAAGCATCCTGTAGGAAGTTTCTTAGGTCTCGAGCAGTGCACAATATAATAATAATAATAATAATAATAATGCGGTCCATAAGTCTCGTATCCAGGGTAATTGTTGCTCACACAACTTCACAATATTATTACCCGAGCAGGCCAGATCATTCTAAGACTTTCCCAACTCCGTGGGAAGTATACCGTGCCGCTGCCATCTGGAGGCTCTGATCACTAACATTATGACAATATACAATATCTTTCACTGCCTATAGCCAGGTACCCATTTTACAGACGAGTGGATTGAGGAAAATGTGAATGAAATGCTTTCCTAAGGCACCTACGACATGACTGTGGTCGAGAATCGAACCCACGACCTTTAGATCTCGAATCCAACGCCGCAACCATTCGGCCACGCTGCTCCACATGATATACATGTATACACGCCTTCAGTCCTCAGTGAGCTCAACGCACTGGAATTTCCAAAGCCGGGTTTTGAAGTGAAAATAGTAAAAGGAATGCCGTGGAAGGGCTGTTGTAACACTTCACATCGCAGGACTAAAACAACAATGAAAATGTGTGGAACATTAAATTAGTATAATTTAATGAACAGAGCGCCCTGTAATGGTAATTTTGAGTAATTCAATAAGCAACATGAGGTATGATGGGTTTAGATAATTTGCGCAGTTTGCCACGCTTGACTGAGTCTGCATGTAAATAGTTATGTAAATATCGGCAATTCTTAGTCCGATGGGATTAACCTTAAAGTAGAGATTTAATGCGTTCAGCCAGCTGAAGCCACAGAGATTGGAAGTGCCCTTATATTTTTGTCCATACCCCGTTATACATTGTTGTACACAAAACGATGGGACTTTTAAGAATGATGCTAATGTTAATACCCCTGAATACTTACCCTGTGCACAGAATAATATAATGTCTGAGAATGATACAAGAGTTAGACAGGCATTATGTATAAGTGCTCCGCGAACAGGATCACTAAAAAAGACAGCTGATAGCGGAAATACAGGAACATTTTACAACGTCGCTTTATCAATTTACAAACATACAAACTTCATAATTTAAATGGGCAACACTAAAGCAACAACACTCGCTTGAAATACCGGGATTAAACAAGGCGAAAAGCTATCATGCACGTTCTTTAACATTTATCTAACAAGAAATTGCAAAATGCAATAAAACACGTCTAATGCAGGAAAAGGTAGAAGTGCAATATACGCAGTACTAAACACAATTTTACAAAAGAGAAAAGCAATATACGCAGTACTAAACACAATTTTACAAAAGAGACAAGCAATATACGCAGTACTAAACACAATTTTACAAAAGAGAAAAGCAATATACGCAGTACTAAACACAATTTTACAAAAGAGAAAAGCAATATACTTAGTACTAAACACAATTTTACAAAAGAGCTTTTCAGTAAGCTGTACTTTACATCACTTTTAGTTCTTGTCCAGTCCTGTTAAATGGTTGTGAAATCTGAGGGTTAGAAAACACAGGTAGTTGAGAAAGTGCAAATTGATTTTTGTAGATTACTGATTATTATAAGAATAAAATAACATGGCATATGACACTGGGAGAAACAAGACTTCTGTCGGTGAAAGTCACGATAAAATTGCGAGTTCTAAACTTTTGGTCTGGGTTTATGCTGGACAAGGAAACTAAAATTAGCAAATCACTATATTATGACTCGCATAATACAAAAAAACAGTACATACATTTATAGCCAGCGGATTAACGTTCGTAGAAGCAACTCTTCGAAAAAGTTGATATGCCAGGTGCATGGTCAATACACTCTAAATACCAAGAATTTGAAATTGTAGATTCATATACATATCTTGGTGTAACAATCGACAGCAAACTCTCTTGGCATAATAACACCAATATAGTATACAAGAAAGCCACTCAACGGATGTATTTTATACGGAAATTATACTCATTTGATGTTCAAACTGATTTCATTCGTCTTTTTTATAATTCTGTGCTGGAAAGTGTACTCACATATGGAATAACATGCTGGGGTGGAAATTTGATATCCAAACACGCAAAGAAACTTAATAACATAGTAAAGAAAGCAGAAAAATCCTTAAAGTTACTTTACCTCGAATCGAAAAGTTGTATATAGTAATCGTTGTCTGGCTAAAGTTACCAAAATACTCGGAGACACCACTCATCGACTTTTCAACAGTTACATCAGCTCTCAAAGAAGTGGACGACTTCTGTCACTAAGATCACGCACAGAACGTTACAAAAATTCATTTGTCCCACACTGTGAAAATCGCTACGGGGTCCTCTTCATCTGACCTTTGAATCAAATTGTGCAGGCTATGTTTTTGACTAATGTTTTCCAGTCATATGTATATGTGTGTGCGTGCGTGCATGCGTCTGTGTGTGTGTGTGTGTGTGTGTGTGTGTGTGTGTTTTGTTATATATTAATGTCATTACTGTCTGATGCTAAATCAAAACAATTTTCCAGAATATGGACCAATAAAGTTATCTCATCTTATCTTATCTTATCTTATCTTATCTCATCTCATCTCATCTCATCTCATCTCATCTCATCTCATCTCATCTCATCTTATCTTATCTTATCTTATCTTATCTTATCTTATCTTATCTTATCTTATCTTATGTAGTGCTAAGCGTGCGTTAAGAATTCTGATAAATCAGTATATACATAGTTGGAGTGCCGAAAATGAAATTAAAAATAAAGCATGCTCCTATAAAGCCATGAAATACTTGATCTGAGCTAGAACCTTACTAAAATGATCTGCCGAAACACCTTGCTATTAACTTAACAAAATTTAGCTTCTCTAATCACCGTTTGCCAGAGTCGAAACGGAGAGATGGTATTCGCTTGGGTTTGAAGAGAGAAAGTGTTGTCTATGTCAGAGCGAGATAGATGATGTATTTCACCATCTATTGATTTGCTCTTATCTAGCAGACAAACTGAAATTCTATTCAAAACCATAATATTATAACCGTTTAAAGTTCTTTACGACAAAGGAACTCTTTGAGAGCACTAATTGTACACTAATTAGAAAATTAGCACTATGAAATATATAATGAAATTGTTTGCGTGAGAGCTATGAGGATGAGACTATGTGTGTTCTTCAGTTTCTTTTCTTCATTGTAAAAAATTCTTGACTCTGTAATGCTCCATACCATACATATTCCATGTAAAAGAACTGCTAATAAATATAAATCATTGTTGTCGTCATTGTCATTGTCAAATTGACTGAAATGAAAAAAGGCAAGAAAAAAATATGACTTTTATTTACCATGTAGGAAAATTGATTTACACTGTTATATAATGTTGTACATCTCCTCCATAGTACACACACATACACATCATACATGTAAATACATATTATTACAAATAAAATACATAATAAAATCATTGCTGGTCGTCAGCGGTGCAGCGCCCTGGTTCTCCCAGCTCTAAAGCCAGGTACTTATTTACACTTTAGTCGAGTGGGGAAATGGAAATGAGGGAATGAAAAGAGAAAGAATATCTGTGGGGAAATGGAGATGAAGTGTTTTTCCACAAGGACACACCAGCGTAAACCGGCCGGTCTGCAAGTCAAACACAAAAACCTTAAATTTAATAATCTTCAGTTTCTGAGTACGACACACAAACCGCACAGTCACGCTGCCTCTGATAGTTGCGCTTTATTATGCAAAATCCCCACCTGAAAACTAACGTGCTAAGGAGAAGATAAGCAAGACAAGGGATATTGGAATAATATTTTACACGCATGAGAATTGTAAAGCGTGGTTTAAGATTTTGTATAAGCAGGATAAAAGGCCACAAAACCTAAAAAAAAAAAAAAAAGTAGGTTAGGTAGTGGGTTGGGGGAAGGGCGAAAGGGACGATTTCAACAGTTCATTATGTTTTACTGGCCGGCATTTATCCGACACCGGAACTAATATTTAAGGAAATTGCAACCTTACCCACGCATTCGGAAGAATGAAGTGGGAAAAACTTGTAATTTTTCTTTCCTGCGGCTGAAATAATACATTTTAACAGAATTCATTATTATTCTAAATACACTTTAAGTGCAGTTGATTTTTTCTGTAAACACTAGAACCATAAAACTATAATATCAATTACGAAACTATTGTAATAGCTAATACCAGTAATACAAACATCCTTTGAATGATTAATGCAGGTTTCATTTTGCTGACTAGCTGACTTTGGTTCGGTATGATGCTCTGACCAGGAGCATTAATGGCATTAAAAATGGCCGAGCGTTTCAATCCAAATATAATGAAAGGGAAAATACGTCCACGATATTGGTGGGCGGGAAACCACCAAAATGAACTTGCCCAGTACAGAAAGGAAAGCCCATGCAAAATTTCAAGCGCATTTGAGCGGCAATAATGACTTTCGCTTTCACACAAATTCAAGGCTGGTGTTTTGTTAAAACATAAATTTGAAAGTGCGCCGGTTGCTTCTGGATTTACCAAAAAAGTCACACACACACACACACACACACACACACACACACACACACACACACACACACACACACACACACACACACACACGCGAAAAATGTTCTCTCGGACTGCCGTTTTTCCTCTCAGAACTTTATCCCCATGCCATTTCTTATCTTGTCAGTTCTGTGTATCATTATCACTACTCAAAGTGCTGCCCTCTTTGACAGTTTACAGAGTATTCAAGACCTTCCTGAATCAAATACAATGTTTCCCTAGCCAAAGGATCTTAACCAGTTACTGTGTCTCTATGTGTGTCAATATTGTGGCATGTGAAAAGCTTAAGGGGACTAGGACCCCACGAATGAGAAGATCCTCTCGACTCCGTAGAGTGCTGTCAAAGAATGCTGGACCAAGTTCACTAGAGGAAATTTAAGGCTATTATGTAGAGCACTGTATGTTCTAACAAGTAGGTCGTCAGGTCGGGAGGGTGTCAAAGCTTTTACGCCCAATTAAGACATAGAGTTTTTTTTTTCCTTACAAATGTTAGTGGTGTTGACAGAGGCGGGCCTTGCTTGATGATCTTTACCAAATTCGTTATGTTAACATTTTACATAAATTACCAAAATATCCTTCACTACACATGAGGTAATTTGCAAAATTTTCTTAGAAAAAATAAAGAACTGACGGGTACAAAAATATCATGAACGAATTTCTGGCACTGCACAAGATAAATGATAATAAAATATGGTGTAATAATAGGGAAAATAGTCATGTAAACCTGCACTCAGAGATATCCTTCTCTCTCCGCCGAAAGAAGATGGGCCGTTCGGAATAAACTCCTATAAATATTCGTAAAGCAAATAATCTAAGTAATTTAAGAAACTTCTCAAAACGCCTTTGTTCAAACAATACTTTGATTGACAGAGACAGTCTGCGAAACCAAATCCTCTTTATCATACAACTGTATTGTAGTGTATAATTATGTTCAGAGTGTAGTATACTTGGCTGTGTGAGCTGAATATTAATATAAATTTTATTTACTTCTCTATGTAAAGTGCTCAGAACCTTTATGAATAGGGATGAGTGCTATATAAATGCAATGTATTATTATTATTATTATTATTATTATTATTCGCACAGTTCAATAATAATCTATCTTGCAGATACCATCATGTAAGACCCAAGTAACCTCCTGAGCTGACCTTACATGTGCATCCGGGAAAGTCTAATATCTACAGATTCTGCGTTTCTAGAGTTGATGCAAGACTGTAGAGATATGAAAACTGGTTCGGGCCAGTGATGGTCTGATATACGCTCCCGTGACTGCATTCCTCAGGATTGTCATATCCCGTGAGCTTGACACAAGTAAGGTCGTACTTAATATGATCGTTCTCTTCCTTACATTGGAAGTATGGGGCCTGGTCACTGAAGAAATGGGAGATAATGAGATGCTTGAAGCCACGCACTCTCCGGCTGGGGCACTCACTCTAATGAACATGAAAAGAAAGAAAGAAAGAAAGAAAATAGAAAGAAAGAAAGAAAGAAAGAAAGAATGAATGAGAGAGAACGACAGAAAGAACAAGCAGTCGAAAGGACTGACCATATTAGTATATAACTGACTTTAAAAGAAAGTGCGTGCAAACATAGTTAATCCAAGCTGCTACGCAATCGTGCTGACGCGCCGTAAAACTCTTAACTCAAATTGAAGCTACAGTAAAAATTCAAGATGTTTTTCCTGACGCCTTAAAGCTGCTCTTGCAGAGCACCAATGGATCTGATAGCTCTTGAAGTAGAGATGGCTACCGTGGAAGTCTCTCGAGTTGGAGTTCCTTGACTCTGTGCAAAGTGGAGAAATGCAGCTCAAGTGGGCAGGAATACACCAACTACTCGCACGCCATTAAGGTTTCCACTGTCTTAACCCCTTCACTTCGCCATGCTTTTCAAGTGCTGATGTCACCAAAGTACCAAGAGCTCATTAGCTTGTAAGAAGGAACAGTTTTATAGGAAATTTACGTGCTGGTCTACTTAAATAGGAAATATGACGTGCTGGTCTACTTATATAGGAAATATGACGTGCTGGTCTACTTATATAGGAATGTATGGTTGCGTCACATACGACACGCGAATACTTGCAGGAGATACTAGTAAGAGTTTTTTTGTAGTAAAGAACGTACATGTTCCTCATACACAGAGAAGGGGCTACAATGTTTTGGGCAAGACACACTGGTCATCACTCTCAAAGCACAAATGTGCTTTTTACATCGAAAGTTTGCCTGCAAGGAGTAATGGTAATGAAGCTCAAGCTCACAAAAGCAACGTAAACAAGTGATTAAAACAGAGAAACGAGACTAGCAAGAGCGTGTCTCTCAAAATCCGTGAGTTACAATGGATTATGCTTCCATGTCTTGGCCCTAAGAGAGGTTAGGGATTTCCCACACATAACTCCTAATGAAGTAACGTATATAAGAGCTGCCTAACACAATTACTATAATTCCCAGCAAACGAATAGCAAAACCATCATGATGGCATGCTTATCTCATGAAGTCTACCACATATTAATTGCTCATTCCTCCAGTGGACGTGGTGGGAGAGTAAGTGGGGTCACACCTGTGCATGAAAAAAAAAGGGGAGGACGACTAGCGACACTTTCCGTACTCGAATTTGTTATTCTATTTGAACGACCGATTTAATACAATTCACTTTGGATTCAGTCTCCAGAAAATAATGGGAAGAAAGGAAGGCTTTGAGGGATGACAAAGGACAAAGAGAAGAAAATGACATGGCTTATAATAATAATAATAATAATAATAATAATAATAATAATAATAATAATAATAAAAATATAATAATAATGTAGTCTGTGCAACATACACCTACATTCGGATCACGCACAAGCTTTTTTTTTTTTAAATTCAAATTCAAACTCTGGGAAACTCGCATCTAATTATGTTAAGCAAACTTTCCTTCCCACAGCATACTCCTAAATTTCATCAAAAATAATATTATACCACGAAAAGAATATTAGAATTCATTGAAAAGAAAAAATGGGGACAAAATGTGTCTAAACATATGTCAATAACCACAATGATTCTCAAAACAAAACGCTCAATCTTTGGAAAATTGGATACCTCAAACCTGCACAAAACAGTTAATCTATTAAGCAAACGTTATCTTTGTGAACACAAAAACAGTTCTAACGACTACAAGAAGTGATTTGATGCTTCTAAGCTTTGTTCTAACTGCCCTTCTCCGTTTTCCAAGCACTTCTAAGCTGACGTTGATATACATCTCTTTAGTTTTTACCCTTAATGATAGGAATCAACAACGTCCTTGGCAGTTCTATTGCGGATCGTGTGTGTGACACGTGCTTTGTCTCCTTATTTCGTACTGTAGCGACATGACTCGCCAAAACAACTGTGGTGGAACCCATTTATAACGGGTATGTTGTAACGTGAACCCTGTTATATCGGGCATAATCTTAATGCCCCTTTCTCCCTCTTCTTTGTTAGTGTTAAAACAGTGACGTATTATAACGGGACTGGAGACGCACAATACCGGCTGTTACGACATAACTGTCACGCCTTAGTCGGGATTTTCAGCGTGCTCGATTTGCCGTAATTTAATCTTTTCCGTACCTCCTTTTGTTTGTTAAAATAACGACCAACGCGCACTCACTTACGGCGAAACCGTTCGCCCAGGATTTTTGCATAAGAGGATGGATTAACAGCAGATGCGTAGATAAAAATCGTCTCGTTCAGTATTTACAAGCTGACTACGTGAAGTTTCGCGTATTATATTAGCAGTGATTGCATGTAGCATCACTGTAGCAAAGTCTGTATGTTTACACATGAACTATACCACCACCGTGCTGATTAGACCGTCCTCTTTAGTCTGAATCTCCCATTTCCAGGAATAAAAGGCCACGAATAATTATAACGGTGCATTTTTAAAAGTCTCCCATTATCCCCGTTTATACCGAGTTCCACTGGATTTATTATCCATGGATTTGAAACCCGCAGCTCGAGGATCAGTTTCGAGCTCGAAATCGGTTTCAAACACTAAATCGATTCACGAAACTATGGGTCCGGATTCCGCCCAGCAGTTCGAGTAGTGTCGACCGATAAGGTTAAGTGTGAGGAGCGACGTCGCACAATTTCCTCGTCGCAGACAAAGCGCTGGTTATCAGTAATACGTGAGTAGTTAAGAGCGATGTCTTGCTTGCAAACAAGGTCTCTGGCGAACGAGCGTAACATGGCTTAGAAAGAGGGGGACATGATGAGNTGAGATGTGTATAAGAGACAGGGGGTAGGGGAAGGCAGTTGTGAATGCAGCAGCAATTTCGGTTTCTAATATCCATAGCCATTTCTCTCTGGAGCTAGTCTATGCTGACACTGGAAATAACTAAAATGTTTGAGGCAGTGGGTTGAGGGATTTCCCCCAAACTACATAGTCCTGTTCATTAGCAATTAGAAGAGACATTCCGGAGGCCCAGTATAATAAGTTGCCAAATACACTTCGCTGGCAAAAATTATGATACACGAAAAATTTAACATCAAGTAAGCGTGATTATTTTTTGTGAGATAACCCTTAAAAGTATTGTAAGAGGTAATTTTCAGTTGCTGAAAGCAAAGATTTTAAAAAGTCTGACGTAGTTTCCATCCTAAATAGGTCAGCAGTTAGTATAGACTGAGGCAAACAGGAGGCGACCATATGAATACTGGGCAAGTCAGTAGGTGAGCGGCTAAGCGCTGTGTTCACACTGAGACAAACAAATCTTTACTGATTGGTAAAGTTAAGGGTTTGACAATTTACCATTTGTTGGCCCATTATTAACGAAACACCTGACGTATTTACTGTAGATTGCTTACTTCACTTCAAACAATACAGTGTCTGCATTGTTGTCGGTGTTTTCCCAAAATATTGGCGAAATCTATTTGCAGACATGAGAGTGGATGCCTAATTAGACTAGCAGGTTTTTGTTTTGTAAGGAGGGGGAAATGGGCGTAATGCACTCTTTACAGTGATGTATTTTAGTCTACATCAAGATAAAGTTAATGGTGAGTGGAATTCAAGCTTGGTTTTATCTCTATTAATATCTTAAAGTTTTACTGATTCTACATTTTTTCACGTGATAACCTACGTCTTATGGTAATATTGGCTGTCTTTAACGCCCCTTGAGGTCAGGTGGTGCCATTCAAAGAAAAATATGTTAAAGCAGGAAGAGGATTCCATCTACAGGACCAAGATCCTAGTCTTGTAACTTTCTGATATTACTTCAGAAATTAAAACAGTATTCAGAAGGAATTCGCTTGATAAAATAATTATGTTCTGTTGTTCTATCTTTTGCAGGGTACCTATTTTAAACATTTTTTATGTAATGTGGAATGTTCTGATTAAATTTATCGCAAGCGGGTGTCCCCGGATGGATTTTGCTGGAGGACACTCTGGAGGCAATTTTATGAATGGAATGAGTACACTGGCTGGAAAGCCAGAACATATATTCCGGAGTGTTCTGGTTGGATTGTATTTCTAACCGAGACAAACATTTTTCAAGCAATTTCCCCTTTCCAACTGTTCAGTTCATTAAACTGAGTATATGTATAAAAATTCATTCTTACTGACAACTTGTTTCTCTAGCTCAGCGAATTACCACACTAATTCTAATTCTGGAGAAGGAGTTAACCTTTACAAATAAATAAAATTCCTTTGATCTGTTTCAGCTCTAGTTATCTGATGTGATTCACCAAACTGATATTGGGGGAGGGAATACCAAAACTCCTGTTTCTCTAAATTGTTTCCTTAGATCGCTGAGAAGCAGCTGGTGGGCATGTTACACACAGTAACCTTTATATTTATCTGTCCAGCTAAACTACTCTTCACGAGATAGTCTGGCTGTCCAGCCAAAATACCTCTGTCCTTTTATTACTGTTTGTTTGCAAGAGGGTCGCCTACCTCTGTGGATCTTATATTGTGCCCCTTTTCCTAGAAGAGAGTTTCCCACCAATGTATATTTGGTAACTAGTTAATTTTGGCCTGTGGCCGTAAACATAATCCTTGCGTTAACTAACGTATCGTATTAAATTCGGTGAATACTACTAATGTTTTGTAAGTTTTCCATGGGTATCTCTGTGCGGTAACTAACAGAAGGATTGTGTATACGGCCACCGGTTGCACCGCCGGGCAAAACCTTTAGATAAAAATATCTGACATCAGATTATAACGCTTTGTTGTTTTTTTTTTCTTGTGAGGGGGTGTGAGAAAAGCAGGGGAGGCAGTGATAATAAGCGATGAGACAATGGGAGATGAAACACGAACCCGACTTAATAAATACTTGAGTTGAAATTATGAGTTTTCTTAAGGACTTTTGAGTTACGTGGAAGTGGTGTCATAGCAAATACAGATAATATCACTGCCATTGAAAATGCTGGAATAGATGGGGGATAAAGTAGGACAAAAAGGGGGAATAAAAGAGAATAAACGATCCAATGACTGAGTGCCTCCGAATCGGGTAAGCGTTTAAAGGACATTGAATGATTCAGAGTGTCCGAACAGTGAAAAATGAAGGACTGCTCGAATGAACGAAAAACGAAGTCACTTATTCATATTTTATCCCTCTTCCACAGCGCAAATAATAAAACAACAACAAAAACAGCAACAAAAACAACAACAGCAACAACGTCGACACAACAACAACAACAACAACAACAACAATAATAACAACACCTCCACCACCACCACCATCACCACCACCACCACCAACAACAACAACAAATTAAAAGACAAGTAGAAAAAGGATCAGAGGACCGTAATGTGATCCTGTGGTCTTTGTGGTGGGCGGTATCGCCTATTTCGATTTAGTATCGAAAGGATCTAAAGTATCGAAAATATCAAAGTGTCGACATAATTTTTAGCTTCTTTCAATCCTCAATAACAAATGTCATTGCCAAGCCCAGCAATATCAAAAATAGTTGTCGACAGAAAAGAAAAGTATGGAAGTAATCGAAAAGTATATCAAAAGTACCTAATTGCCTATCCATAACTAACGATGAGAATCGAACTAGAATCGATACTGTTGATAGCTCTAAGACTGAATTTCGTTATTCTTAAAACAAAATCAACGATCAGCCCACCACCAGTGGCTGGGAACAGGGGTCTTCATCTCTGTAGGTCTACGGGTCTAGTACGAGTATCTCTGGTACTAATTTGATGCCAACTTTTTATCACCTTTTATCACCAACAATGGCCACAAAACAGTGGAGGCGGAGGAACGACTCGGTGATAATTAGATAATGGTAGTGAGACGGAAACCAGTACTTGTCCTTGAGCTTAGTGTGGTGGACAGACAGACAGACAGACAGACTGACAGACAGACAGACAGACGATCAATCAGACAAAAAGACAGAGACAGGTAAAATCCAGATACACACACACACACACACACACACACACACACACACACACACACACACACACACACACACACACACACGGTCAGGCAGACAGGTAAATTGTCATTCAGAAGGGCGATGGAGCAGATGGGCGACGGCTAATCGTATAGACGTATGAACGGGCAGACAGGCAAATACCTCGTAGGCAGGCAGACACAGATAGAAAGATGGACATAAAGACGGATATACGAGAGGCAGATAGGCCAGTTGGACAAGATGGGGCTCTGGAATAGCAAAGACGCCAACAGACCGTCGGACAGAAGATGGATAGATGGACGCCTGGCAATGTCTATTTTCCGAATGTCTGATTATAATGATATGTTTCTGTCAGAGTGTCTCATTATATTGTTCTAGTGATGTTTGCTTGGAGAGCTGGCCTAGTGATTGGATGGGTGGATGGATGGCTGGATAGACGGATATGGATAGGGTGGGTGGGCAAGTGTCTATGTGAATGGCTGCGAGAACGGGTGGATCGATGGAGTGACTGGGTTGATGGACTAGCAAATTAATAGACAAGGGATTGACAAAGAGGTTTTGTATGCCTCCTACAGCTGGTTCAGTGCCATGATGAAATGATCCACTTTTGCTGACTTATGCAATGCTAACCCAAGTTAGAGGCATATACTGTTCACATAAAAAAGTGGAAGATCGTATGTGGCAAATTTTAGAACTTTTCGCTCATTCTGTCAGTAACTCCTACAAACAGAGTTGCAAGTCTTCAAATATTACTCCCGCGCCCATACTTTCTTTTTTTAATGCCTCGACCACTGAAACACGTACAAACGGAAATCGACCTTTGGTTGACCAACAAAGTTTCGCTCAAAGGCACAGGATATTTGTTTACAGGTAGTTATCAAATGGAAGAATAAGATCAACCGCACTGTTGAAAATGGAACCGACCAACAACCATTAAAAGTCACAGGATATTATTACAAGCTAATTCCTCCAAGAATGCTAGCTTTCTCACTAGTCGTGTACAAACCTGGTCGACCGGACGTGCTGGAGCGGCCATCTTGAACGCACGGCGTGACTTCGTCTATAGCCACGCGGCCAGAGCCGGGACTTAACGTTACGTACGCTGCGCTGAAAGAGATGGCGTCTTGGTCAAACACGAACATCGGCAGATACGTGATCTACCTGAGGCTGGGCGGATTTGAGCCTTTTCATTATCCACGACCACCCCGCCAGTGTGACCTAGAAAAGAAAAAAAAAGGCAGGGAATGTGTATTTTTGAGTGTTAAAGTGAAATGATGAATGGAACGGTCCCAAAACACTGAAAAAGAAGACAACCTAATTGAAAGTGTCTGCTACTCACTTTGCTTGATCTATTAGATCTTTTGGAATGAATCTTAAAAACCGATGTCTTAAAAATTTCTTCACTTTCATGCTAAAGAATTAGACATGAAAGAAGAAACATTTAATTTTTAAAAAGCACTAATGTCTTTTCATGTCAAATAGATCTTATTTTTGGTGTTTGAACTGCAACATTAGATGAGTTTGTAGTTTTGATATTTTTAATGGTTTTAATTCACACCAGACAGCTAAGCTTGGAAGAAAACTCAATTCATGGTTCAAAACCCATATCAACAATATTTTTTTTTTTCGGTCGGGTGTTAAAGGAATATCTTTGAGTTCGAACATATTCTATTAAGATTCCACTAGGCATCCAGACTTAAATTGGTATGATTTACCAGTCACAGACAGTAATTACATTTTTTAAAAATTTTCGTTCCGAAGTCTTATATATGTTAAAGCCCATGTAAGATGTAGTGATTTTTCCCCACATGCCAGTGTTGATAGAATATCCTGATTATAAAGTATTAATACAGTAATTATTATTGTAGCTAATGCCGTGTCTTCTCCAGTCAGTGGGTGAGGTGAAAATGAGGAAGGTATGAAGAAGCTGCGAATGGTAGGCTGCAAAAGGACTGTTTATGTTGACATTCCATTTTTTTTTTGGATGAAGTACATCAGCAGTTCTCTCCCCTCCCCCTTCAAAATAAAAAAAAGGCCCCAAAAAACCACAAACCCTACCACCCATCACCCCAACCTCTCTTTCTACACCACCATAACGCCAACAATCTGTCTCACAATGTCCCGATGAATTCATTTCGCGGAAGACAACCCGTTTTTAAAAGTGGAGATGCACCACAGGAGCACAGCTCAGCACAGAACAGGGCTCGCACGGAGATGGGTTAGCAGCCTAACGCCATGAACAAGCCAGTGTTAAAAACGTGGAAAGGCACTTCGCAATCCACATAGCACTATGTTAAAACTTGACAGCATTTGTGCGGCCGCGGCCACGAGAAGTCTGGTCCTCATCCAGCTCACGGGTGCCGGGGGTTAATCGCCCTTGCGCAATGTTGACTTTACTACTAAGGCACAAAGCTCATCTTAAGCATGTCATTTACTGCAGTTAAACTGACAGATTGACACAGGGATCCCCAGAGAACGTCCTCCACACAGGCCGCGGATTGACACCCGTGCAGACGAGACAGAGTTATGGTTTTTTTTTTTTTTCTATTTTCGGTCCAAGGGGGGCTAACCTCATTACGATCGAATAAGTAGGTCAGACTTGGTCTCCTCATTGGAATTGGATTTAAATTGTGTTTTTCTTTGATCGGAATGTTATGGTATCATTCTTAATTTTAAATGAACACATGAGACTTTTTTTTTTTTTTTTGGAAAATTCAGTTCAGGAAGGTAATCATATTCTCATTATGAATAGATAAGTTAACTCGAACATATTCCGTTCTTCCAAAGATAAAGCTCCTTGTATGCAGATATTTGATTACCCGAAGTTTGGCAAAGTCACTGTTATGTATTATAGTTTGAATAACAAAGAGAGTAGATAAAAAGGAAAGATAACATAATTTAGTCTAATAGTTCAAACTGGGAGTTGTATGGTTACTCTAATACATGTATGTAAAGAGTATGTTCCCTCTCTCATTCACCTGTAGTCACAAAAATCTCAAGGTCTAGGGCGTATTGATCCTTGGAAATATACCGAAACGTGTAGGATTGAATATCCTTAGGGATTTTCATGGGTTTTGCTATCATATCGTGGTTCAGTAGTTGGGAACAGGGATCGAAAAAAATTTTCTTGCACCCTTGCCAATTTGACCGTTTGATAACTGATCGAGACTCTTGCGAAAGCGGAACACTAGCTTCAGAGATCCATTTTTTATATTTTGTTGTTGTTGTTATTATTATTATTATAATGAGAAAGCTAAATTATATAGTGCCCAAACTCTACCTTGTCGGACCATAGTGCTGAACAAAAACCATTCATTCTCTCGGTCGCACCAACACAGCAACTCACAAACAGAAGAATTTAATACTATGCGTTTATCAATTACATATTTTGTAATGAAGGTCAGAAGATCTCATTGACTTAGGCCATGGCTCCTTGATGTCACGTTATCAGGCCATGGCTCTTTGAAGTAATTCTATTGTCCTTGAACTAGTAATCTCACTAAGGCGCGAAAGGCGAAATAAAACGAAAGTTGTAAGCAGCATCTTTGAGGAGTCAAGATATAATTCGTCTGCTTGTAGATTAAGTCTTTGGGTTACTAAACAATTGTTGTGTAACACAGAAAGATAACGATAAAATGAGACCGAGGCCTGTCCCAGCTTATAGGTCTAAAGGAGAACATTGTATTACATGCATTTGAGAAAGGACTTTAGAGATTTCGAAGTCAAACATTTTTGTGACAATAATCTACACAACAAACGGGTTGGCTGATTGCTGTTCATGGTCAATAAAGTATGGCCAGATATGACGTATAAATAAATTTGTCTCTCGTTTAAACGTAAGACTTGTATGACAGTTCTGAATACGGACGAAAGCAATGAGAAAAATTCTTTCAAGAGTATTGTTAAAAGAGAGCTCTGCTGATATTAAAAGGCGTCAAAATCGCCTTTGCCCAATAAGAAGAACTGCCTGGCCTCTTAATGCGCAGGATAAACTGTGAGTAAATTTGTCTCCACCTGTGGTTAAAAGAAGACATAACATTGCAATCCGATACCTTTCATATTTACAGACCCGTCTTTTGTGGTTTTATAAGCCGTATTGTTTGGAGTATTTGGATAAGAAATTGGAGCAGCGTTGAGGCGCTGTGTGTGAAAATACATACACTGGTATGTGCAGATGTTTCAATCCTTTTTTTTTTTTTGGTCTTTTAAAAAAAACTTTCTTTCCACTCTGGTATTGTGATTAGAGTTAGGATATTTTATTACAGTATGGAGAAGGAACGTACCACCATAGCTAAAATAAACTCCCAAAGATTTAACATTTATAATTCCTAGATTTCTGAAAACTATACTCCCCTGAAAGGATAGCGGGTAACGCTTTTGTACTAGCCTTACATAAACTCCAAAGAATAGGATCCAGTGAACAGCGATCAATGAAGCAGGAGAATAAATGTGATAATAGTATGTTTTTCCCATTGAAAACATCCTTGTTTTTTTCTTCCTTCAATAGATAATGTCGTGGATAATGTTGTGGTGTTCGTGTTAGGGTGGTATGAGCGTAGGAAGTAAAATTTACATTCTTTGAATTCCTCGATAGGGCCGGGTCTTCAGATGAGGACACCCCTCTTAATGAAGTGATTACTAGAACTGTGACATTGCGTCTGTAAATGAAGTAAAAGTATCTGTACACACTTGCCCTCATGCACGCCCTAGGCGTGATCGCGTCGAATGCTTACTTATTTTGCATTACGTCACAGTCATTGACAGATTGCCTATCTCAAAAGATAGGCCGGTTTGCAAACTGGGCTATTTCTGTGCTTGTTACAGCCCAATACACCCATCAGTCGTCACAGACAAAATAAGTCACAAAGTAACTGATTTTAAAGAAAGCACCAAAGCTTAAGACTGGCATTATTTTTTTGCGTTGTCTGAAACAGTGTCCCCCATCGCCTGAAAAAAACTTACTCACACGAGACTGGCGAACTGTCTGTGACCGTGACGATTAACATTTTTTTCCTCTTCTCTTCAGTTTGGGCTCCTTCGTCATGCCGAGAGTCCAGCATTGTCCATGAAGGCCGCCTTCCTCTGTAGGTCGACCAGGTCCCTCCAGAGTCTCCTCTCGACTGTTGTTTCTGTGGGCCAGGTTTGCTTTCTCAAAGTTGCATGAGGCGACGGCAAATTCAAAATTGAAGTTACAAATAACAATTTTTAATACCTCTGTAGAGGCGCACGTTAAAGCAAAATGCTTTCGAAACTTCTTCATTATTTCACATCATTTTCTCTTGTTAAGTGACACCATTTTTAATACATAAGACTGCAGTTGAACTTTGAAGTTTTTTTTTTTTTGGGTACAAAATCAATCTGAAGGGTACAGTTTGTCTAAAACACCCGCCTTTCTCAACACACACACACACACACACACACACACACACACACACACACACACACACACACACACACACACACACACACACACACACACACACACANACACACACACACACGCACGCACGCACGCACACACAAACACACACACCACTCACACCACTCACACACACGCGTGCGTGTGTGTGTGTGTGTGTGTGTGTGTGTGTGTGTGTGTGTGTGTGTGTGTGTTGTGTGTGTGTGTGTGTGTGTGTGTGTGTGTGTATGTATATATGTAATACATGTATACTATGAGTCTTTCTACAAAATCAGAAGATGCATTTATAACAATCTGGGGTGGTATCAATATAAACGAATATTAGATAAAAAGTATATTTAATGCAGCACTAACCATCGGGGGTACAACCTCGCCATAATTATTCAACAATGGCGGTGCGCTAGTAAGCGTTAGTGGGATTTAGCATGGCTTCACTGGCTGACCCCCCCAAAAAAAATGAAGGGATGGCTGGGAAAACCCTAGTTGTCGTCTCGGGATGTAACGTTTACTGAAGGTGTTAAGTACTGCTGTCGATTTCGCTGTGCTATGTGAGTACGTGCATGACAAGATATTATTTGCGCAACGGGGCATGGGTATCAGCTAGTGCAATAATATTAATAGTATATATTGTAAAAATGTGTGTACACTTATTTATTACCGTGTTTCCTTTTCATTTCTCTCTATCCTGTATGGTATATTCACTTCATAAATTTAGTCGGAGAGGGTTAACACTGATCATCATGTAGCGGATTTAGCATTTTCCTTGGAACGTCACAGTAAGCTTTATCACGTGGTGTGGACTATCGCGTATACATCAGTATCAGTTCAGCAAAAATAAGCATGTTTTAAACATAAAAAAAACAACCATGATAATATTACTTTAATACGCCCACTAAAGTCTAGACCTTGACTGAGTTTTTTGTGCAAAAATTAAGCATATTCTTTCAAGTTTATCTATATCTAATCAACAATGACCATGTTAAAAATACTTACAACGTGCGCTAGAGAGGTCTCTTGAAAGATACAAATCGAGATAAGGATGAAATTTAAAAGTTACCTCGCTCTGCTCTTATGATTATGAACAAAATCAGTCCCCCAGAAGCATATTGAGTTTTCACAAAATTTATGAGTGCAAACACGGAGTATTTGTACAATAAATCTGATGATTACTATGGTCTGTTTAGTTTCTTTCTTTCTTTCTTTCTTTCTTTCTTTCTTTCTTTCTTTCTTTCTTTCTTTCCCTTAACAGTTTTGTCTTACTGTTTTTTTTAGTCTTTCCTATTTGCCTTGGATATTGTACTTGTGATGTAAAATTATGTCTGGCCGAGGACTGAAAAGAGGATGAACATAAAAATAAATTAGATGGCGGTCAAATAATATGAGCAGGCTACTTCTGAGTGACAAATCTCACTATTCTTACCCATTTTCAGTGAAGGTGTGTAATCCATATAATTAATGAGGATTCTTTGTTTGCATGTATGTTGTGTGTGTGTGTGTGTGTGTGTGTGTGTGTGTGTGTGTGTGTGTGTGTGTGTGTGTGTGTGTGTGTGTGTGTGCGTAAAACTGAAATATTAAAACATGTCTTAATCACTCTGATGTCCTCCCATGTATTTTGTCTTAAGCATTATTTCCGAACTTTTTCCCAAAACTTTATTGTCATAGCATAATCTCAATTTTGAAGAAGCAGAAAAACGTACAAAAAGTAAACAAGCCAACCAAAACACACTCAGTACCTATATGAAGATAAAACAGTGCGCATACATGCTGTTATCTTGCTCAAAGAAAAATTTAATTGATTCAGAATGGCCTTGCCTTCACCCATGTCACCTTTCGTTAATTAAAAGAGATATCCTTAGCTGAGGAGATAGTCCCAGCTAGGAATTTAAGGAGTTGCATATTGTATGTCTTGCATAATGTACTCTCAGGAGTAGCTCGACCTTAATTATCAAGGCAAAAACAATTTTTATTTGTTGGTAATGAAAAACTATACTATACCTGATAACGTTTGTATTGTTCGTCATCCGTCCCTGTTTTCTGGAGAACATTCTTTCTAAGTATATATAAGATATAACAAAATCAACAACAATAGATACTTTCAAGCCCTCTTTGCGTTCTTGTAAGAGAAGTGTAGGCTTAGTTCAAAGAAGTTTAAGGATTATAAGTATTATAAAACCACAATTCACTCATCCCTTCTCTTCATCTCTTGGGCTTAGAGCATTCTAATCCAGGCGGACACACTATTGTTCACATTGAAATCTCCGCAGCATTGGTGTCACTACCTTTATGACAAGTATTGACATTATGTGATCAACATGGACATCATAATAACTGACAGTGGCGTATCTACAAAATATGCTTTTTAGACCTATCTTTCCTTGTATTTGCAAGACTGTCGTTCTTTTTGGCTTCTTATACTAAATGCTGCGCCGCCTTTGCAGTGGTGCATCAGTTACCCCATCTAAGTATATAACGTGGAGTTGAATTATGGACCTATGCAATGTTAGAGAGCTCGTTTCAAGGACTTTCTTGTGAGGAAACAGTTAACGGAGTTTTTCCTCTCCGAATATTAAGACCAAACATGGTCACGTCTATTTAAACAAGCCATTTCCAAATAAGATACAGTGGGAGATGAAAAATACTATGTTCTAACAAACTATCAATAAAACATAAATATTTTACTGGTGTAATATCAATATTAAGTGCCCTCCAAATGAAAGAGTCAAAAAGTGGATTTTTTCAGAGTGAAGCGACGCAAAGTGGGCGCAGCCTTTTTGTGAGAGGCTAGTTGACCTGCGTCAAGTATGAAGACGCAAATAGCACCTGGCATGAAAATATTCAATTTTAAATAGTCCCTATAAAATCAGAAAACTGGTCGGGGGGAGGGGAAACGAGGTTGGATTTGAATTTCAAAGGCTTAGATAGGTGCAGATAATTATTATATTTGTAGACTCAGAATAGGTGAGGTTTAGCCACAGATGTTGCTAGGTGGGTAAGGTTACTGTGTTAAAAGGTCTAAAATATTAGGTACCTGTATCATCGCTCAAAATTTAATTGGTTTAGGGGCATTTTTTTTATGTCAAAATTTGAAAGAAGAGCTAAACAACGTGGGTGGATAGTATTTTGGCATGGGACCCCTGGATAAGTTAATGGTGTAAATCCTTACATAAGCAACAATGGGAAAAAAAAACAACATTGGCATCTTCATATCTTTAATCCGACTTCTGTATCCGATCTTGATGGTCGAGGGTTGCGACTTTAAACCAAAGTAGTGTTAGGTTTTCAGCACGTGTGAATAGAGTCAAGGGTCGCGGAGATCTTTTCCTCTCAGACGTCGACGATAGCGTGGGTTGAAGGATAGATTTTGGGAGTATCTACCACAAGTGGTTGTAGTGCATAATTGATAGCACTTCAATTTAGTGGAATGACGGGCAGAAAGGCTAGGTGCATAAGTGTATTTATTTAGCCGCCGTTAGTGTTGTGTGCAAGTGTAAGTGGTTTTTTTTTTTTTTTTGGTCGTGGTGTGTGGGTGTTTGGAATTGGTGACATGTTTGTGTGTGGTTGTGACAGTTGATTTGACGTTCGACGACTGATAGGTGTGTTGGTTAAATGAAGTACATGTTATAAGGTGGTCGATTCAGCACTGCCTTTTTAGGAGAAAAGACAGTATGCGCCAACATCACAATTTTACAAGTGATGCAACATATTCTTGCTTTGCTTTTTTCTTTATCAGTGGCGCATATTGGTGGGCTATAAGAGAATTAGTTAATCGGAAAGACAAAAAAAAGAAATGCTTCCTACAAAGATGCCAGAGTGTGAATCTGGCTTAATTTGGCATTTACATGGCATTTTGTTTTCCTATAAATCGGCACAGCATCATCAACTAAACATGCAAACTCTAGTGAGCAATTGGTTATGATGATGTGGTTGAGTGGTGGTAGTGGTTTTAGAGATAATGCTAGCATTTGCATCTAACAATAATAGCATTACTAGTAAAAGTAGTAAACAGAGCGACAGGAGGGAGAACAAAAACAGAGTCAGTAGTAATGGTAAATGCAGTAGAGTTTTAGCATTGTTATTGAAGCAGCAGCAGCGGCGGCAGCAGCAGCAGCAGCAGCAGCAGCAGCAGCAGCAGCAGCAGCAGTTCTGCGCCGTCTCACTTTTCATGCTTGGAGGAGATCAACTTTAAAATTTCTCTCGCCTTTCACTGGGTTATACTAACTACATGATTCTCCAAGTGTATGATTCTAATAATTTTTAGTGTGTGTCTATAAAATTAACCTGATTACTAAATATTTTGATTTTTGTTTTCCACACTCTACGTTATTGGTATCGTCATCATCGTCAATGTCATCACCACCACTACCACTACCATTACCACAACCACCATCACCATCATCATCCTAGTCAGCGTCGGCAAATTTACTACTAAGAGGAGCAGCAGCAACAGACAGTGAATATAAGAGAGATACTCCATCTTACTGGTCTGCCAACTTATTTTCAATGCCAAACGAGTCGTAAATTTTGTCACTTCTCCCCTCCCTCCCTGATTCTCTGACTTTTTTATTTGTAAAGATTTGGCTTTAAACGATTCTATTCAGATACTGTCGTGATAAACATTGCAAACTTCACGGCTGAAATCTATTGCTACAGGCGTTAATAAATAATACTCTTTAAGCCTGTTGGTTTTTATTATAACGCCCTGCTGTGATTTATTGCATGGACGTGTCCGTTTCCGAGATACAGCATATATCCTCCTCCTTTTCCTCCTCTTCTCGCTTCTTCTTGCCTCCAACCCGATGTCCTTCTGTATGTAGTGACAAAAGTTTTAGTGTTGTGATCAAGGTGTGCAGTAACTACAGGGCCGTGATTAATTTCCTCACAGTCTATACTGTGTAGATAGGTAGGAGGGCATACGCTCCTGATTGAGCCCATCTCATAATGATAAGAAATATGAATGACGCAGCAAAAATGGCGTCTGGGTAATGTCAAGAAAAAAGAAAAAATAACTTTTGCTCAAGAGGAACAAGAGGAAATGTGACTCGACTAAGATTCATGTCCTTGGGGTGGGGGAGGGTGGAGTAAACTTAGGCTAAATTTCTTGCCCTGGAGCATGTGAGGACTCGACTAAAACTCTTGCCCAAGAGCATGGGAGGATTTGACTAAAAACTCTTGCCCGAAGGAATAGGAGGACTCGACTAAAACTCTTGCCCGAGGGGATAGAAGGACTCTAAAACTGTTGCTCGAGGGGATAGGAGGACTCTAAAACTGTTGCTCGAGGGGATGAGGACTCTAAAACTGTTGCTCGAGGGGATAGGAGGACTCTAAAACTGTTGCTCGACGGGATAGAAGGACTCTAAAACTGTTGCTCGACGGGATAGGAGGACTCTAAAACTGTTGCTCGAGGGGATACGAGGACTCGACTAAAACTCCTGTCCTGGAAAGTGGTGAGTGAATTACTCACTGAAATTCTTGCCACAGCGAAGGGTTGGGTGGGTTACTAGGCTAAGATGGAGAATGGTGGGATTCTAGTATAAACTTCCTGACCCTGGAGATGGGGGAAATTACTCTACTAAAATTCTTGTCCCAGACAGTGGGGTGGTGAGTTTTTGGACCAAAACACTTGCCCCTAGAGATGGGGGAGTTAATGGGTTATTCCACTAAATCTCTTGACCGAGAGAGTGGATGAGAAACGAGACAAGATTGTTAAGGGCATGCTGTCCTTTGGGGCAGAAGCATGTGTGTGATGAGTTTAGTATACCATGAATGAATGGATGTAATTTTCTCCAATGACAAAGCAGATCATGTGACCGTTTTGCTTAATGACCTAGAGAGTTTTTTGTGGATAATGAGCATTCAGGATGTGGCTATTACAATTTGAATGATTAGACTATCTAAGGGTATCTAAGTTTAAGAACCTTTATCTTATGTATATATTGATAAATATAAGTACTGCATTTTCAAATGACACAGCATTTGCAGATTTTGTGACTAGGGGTGACTGAAGACTTTTCGGGTCGAATCGATATGTTGTTTACACATATTATGTAAACGTCATATAACGGACCTTACATACACACTATTTAGACTAGATGTATTTTGAATGATACTTAAGGAGCTGGCTGTTTGTAAATAAGCACTAAAATTTAATACTTCATATTTGTTGTCGTGAGGATGTGCTTAGATTTATGGTGTAAAAAAAAGAGGGGAGGGGTGAAGAGTGAGAGCGAAAGAAAGGGAGAGAGAGAGGAGAGAGGAGAGAGAGAGAGAGAGAGAGAGAGAGAGAGAGAGAGAGAGAAAGAGAGAGAGAGAAAACAGATAGTAGGATAAAAGAACTGAGACACGAGGTCTGCTGCCTGGGGAGCGAAGGATCAAGAAGAGTTGTCATGAGACGCTTCGATAACTTAATGTCAAGAGGAACTACAAGACGAAGAAGTCGTCTTGATCCCATGGAGGACACAATGATAGGCGATATGCCATTCATGAAAGAGATTTGTAGCCATGCACCCAAATACATGTTTGAATATTTGAAAACAGAAAGAATCAAGAATCATGTGGGTGGAAAAAATCCATCCCTCCTCCCCCCTCCCTTCCCTCTTTAACCAGCCTGATCTCCTGGTGGAAGAAAAAGGAAATTGTTGAGAGGAGGGATTTGAAGGATAGACGGTATGAGAAAGAGGATGAGCGGTGGTGACAGACAGACAGACAGACAGACAGACAGACAGACAGACAGACAGACAGACAGACAGAACGGCAGCCAGAGAGACTGACTGACAAACTGATATTCACACAGACAGACAACTATATAGGCAAAAAGACTGACAGACAGAAGACAGACAGACAGACAGACAGACAGACAGACAGACAGACAGACAGACAGACATACAGCCAGACAGACAGACAGACAGACAAACTGATATTCTATCAGGCAGGCAGACAGACATACAGACAGACTGACGAACTGATATTTAGACAGACAGACAGACAGACAGACAGACAGGCAGGCAGGCAGACAGATATATAGACAAAAAGGCTGACAGAAGACAGACAGACAGACATACAGACAGACAGGCAGACGGGCAGGCAGACAGACAGGCAGGAAGACATACAGACAGCCGGACAGAGTGACTGACAAACTGATATCAGGCAGACAGACAGAAAGGCAGGCAGGAAGGCACTCAGGCAGGCAGACAGACAGACAAACTGATATTCAGACAGACAGACAGACATACAGACAGACAGACAGGCAGGCAGGCAGGCAGACAGATATATAGACAAAAAGGCTGACAGAAGACAGACAGACAGACATACAGACAGGCAGACGGGCAGGCAGACAGACAGGCAGGAAGACATACAGACAGCCGGACAGAGTGACTGACAAACTGATATCAGGCAGACAGACAGAAAGGCAGGCAGGCGGGCAGACAGACAGACAAACTGATATTCAGACAGACAGACAGACAGACAGACAGACAGACAGACAGACAGGCAGGCAGGCAGGCAGGCAGACAGACAGACAGACGGACTGACAAACTGATATTCACACAGATAAACAGACAGACAGACAAACAGATAGACAGACAGACAGACAGACAGACAGACAGCAGACAGACAGACAGACAGACAGACAGACAGACAGACAGACAGACAGAAGGAGTGTGAAGAAACATGAGAAACAGAGAGTCCTAGGTCGACGACCAAGTTGTAGCAAATGCGAGTAGTTTCCTTTATTCTCTTTCGAGGAAGAAGCTCTGCAGGAGGGCTTCCAACCGCCACAATCCCCCTTGAATAAAGTCAGACCCAGGAAGTGGATCAAGGACGAGAGATAACAATGAGACAATCCCACTTGTTAAGTTTCCTTGTACTTAAAAGACCATCCTCACCTCTTCCCTCTTGTGAAAAACAAAGGTTAAACAATTTACGCAATGAAAATCTAGTAGTATTAGTGACCTGGCTGCATAATACGCAAGCTACACATTCAGAGACCACCCATCTCGTCCCATTGTTATCAACGTCCTGTAAATTTCTGCACTGACCGCCAAAGATAATACCGTTTTGTTTATCGGGTTCAGTCTTATAAAGTATGTTCGAAGGTTAAAAGAAAAACTACAATGTAACAATAATAAATAACAAACGTAGTAGTAATGATGGTGGTGGTGGTGGTAGTATAACCGTAGTAGAAGTAGTAATAGTAGAAGTAGTGGTTGCAATAATAGTAACAGTAATACTAGTAGTAACAAGTAGTAGTATACTAGTAGTTCTCTTTATTTTTCATGGCTGTTGATCACATTTTAAAAACAAATCTCTACTAGTGCCATTTCATTCTTAGTTCATTTATTTTCTGCATCTGAGGAAAGTCGCCAGTCCGAATATTAATTATGTATTAATCTTGTTAAATATTTATGGTTTTCTTTCTTAACTTGTTTATTACCTAGTGCAGATAAATGTTTTGTAAAAACTAATGTAGTAGTAATGGTAATAATAAAAAGTAGTAGTAGTAGTAGTAGTATAGTAGTAGTAGTAGTAGTGTAGTAGTAATAATGGTAGTAATGGTAGTAGAAATAGTAGTAGTATAGTAGTAGTAGTAGTAGTAGTAGTAGTAGTAGTAGTAGTAGTAGTAGTAGAAGAAGAAGAAGAAGAAGAAGACAAGTAGCTGTACAAGAAGAAATGGTAGTAATAGTCAAACACTGAAGATCAGTCCCACTGTGCCTTTGTGGTATGTTATCGTGTGTATACAAGGTTTTGTTTCATAAACAAATTTTCCCTAATGTGTCGGCGTGAACGCCGTGAGCCTATAAATAGCAAATCCTAGGTGTGTATAGAACACATATACATGCCTTTACTGTCTGCACCAAATAGCATTACTTAATAAGGACAGAAAGGATATACAGCACGATAAACAAACCGTTGATAAACAAACTGTAGCTTCAGTTAAATGTACTAGGAGTAGTCTTGTTTAGAGGGGTTGGAAAGGGATTAGATTAGCTAAGTGTCAAGATATCGACTGTTTTATGGAGATCACTGCATTCTCAAGGATATCTTGTATACAGCTGCATAATCTAATCAGTGCAATGATGGAAAACAATAATATGCACATTTGTAGTATGTAGTATACTATCTGGGGTGTTCCAGCGCTCCTCGGAAAAGTCAGGTGGGGGGTTGCAGGAAAAGGGGCAACCACCCTCATGAAACATCTGAAAGCACATGTACAGCTCTTTTTGTTGCAAAATGCTTACATCGACTTTAATAACAACAAGGAAAGTGACAACAATAACAACAATCACAAAACCAACAATAACAAAAAGCAACAGCCGCAACAACATCAACAACAGCAACAAAGACGATGATAACTACATGGCTACCGCCGAAGAGCTTGATTTGGAACTCCGCTGGTTTGGACGCAACTCTCTGAATTTTTAAGTCTTTGTTTCAAATGATGATGATGATAATAATGATGATTATGTTTTGCAAATAATGGTAATGATGATGGTGATGATGAAGTCATCTTAGCTGTTCATACAGCTGTCCATTCTCCAATGAAGTACAGATACTTCTAAAAATTTACAACATTCACATTGCCCGTGCGTGTCTCCCAAATAAAGTAACAGCAGTGAAAATAGCAGATGCACTTAAAGAAGCAACTATTTTTTACTTGCCTATTATAGGGTGACAGTTTCGGGTTAGAAGCTTGTAAATCTGCTTTCAAAATTAGGTCCTTCGTCTGAGAAGGAATACATATATCTACTTCCTGTTTCCCTGTTGTCGCATGTTGAGGGTACTTTTACAAATTGCCACCCAGTTAACAATTTTCATAGTCCTGGTTTAAAAATGCCTAATATTTTAGACACTAAATGACCTAACTGATGACATGAGACTGGATGCCATGGAAAGGTTTTGGTTCAGGAGACATCTCATCAAGCTTGATATATAGCTATTTATATTTAGCCACTTTATATATATATATGAAACAAAAAATGGCTAAATAAACTACAGGTCTGTAGATTTTCACACTGCCGTAAAAGAGTTACACTAATCTTACGCCTAAGATTGTATCAAAGACTTTCAGTGCTCCAACACACAAAAATTGAAACCGTGATCTGTTGTCAGATAAGAGTACAATAATTTATACTCAAAGTAAACACCAGGAAGAAGAAGTCTAAGAAAAGATCTGCAAGAAGCAGAGGACGAGGAAAGAAACAGCTACCAAAAAGAAGAAATAATCTTCCACGTCAAAACACGAATCCAATGGTTTCCGGAAGCGACACGACATGGCTAATCTTGACTTAAGCAGTGGCGTATTCCTTACGTTAGTTAACGCAAAAGGAGAACCAAGGGGAACATCCAAAACATTTGCAGTGTTCACTGTAGTTAACGTAATGCATTAATTAGCATATATGGATTATGCATACGGCTACAGATCTCTGTCCTCTTGTACGTTGCATCAAAGTCGTGTCGTGACGTGCTCGAATCGGTGAAGTCAGCTTCGTTCATTTAAAAATGATGAGAAAGGTTATAAAATGTCCCGGCCGTTTGAAGTGACGTGTTGTGTCCGGATACGGTGAGTTTACACCGGTAAAACACATTGCCACCCTCCCCCCCTACTACCCCGAAAAAATAGGTCACGAACTGCACCCTTGAACCGACAAAACACTTACAAGTGGTTTCTTTGGAGGAAGTGGCTGTAGTGTGTGTGTCTGACAATCAGTCTGATGTCACGATATTATCCCTGTAAATAAAAATGGTTGTTTTGGTACAGAGTTTCGTCTGTGTTGCGTAGAAAGTCGTATGCACTGCTCTTTAAGTCATTTGGATTACAATCTTATAATTATGGAAATCCCGACGTTATGTACACAAAGGCAAGAGAGACGACAACAGGACTTATGATCTCGACTTGTGATGGGCGATACCTCGGGCCCAGGTATCAATGTCGATATTGGGTACTTTTTGCAAGCAGTAGTCTCGATACTTCGACCTCCATGTTCATTCCATTTTAAATGCTTTGCTTTGTTTCAAAGGGTATCTGAACTCACTAATGAGAACATTTTAGAAATTCAACAAAAGCACAAAAATATTTCCAACCTTCCCCCTCCCGCTCCTCCATTTCGGCAAGTCTTCGGTTAAGGTGAAAATATCAGCTGGACTAGTTCAAGAAATGTGGCCGAAATTCCAAGACTTCATCATTATCATCATCATCATCATCATTTGAAACAAAGACTTAAAAAAATCAGAGAGCTCCGTCCAAACCAGCAGAATTACAAATCAACGTGGGCCCTTCCTATGCTTGTTTATTCATGGGTCACTTTGAACACCGGGCTTTGTCGACATACGGAGGTCCTCTACCTCAAGTCTACAAACGTTACATCGACGACATGTGATTATGTCATAAGGGAGCATTTCTGTTGTGTAAAGTTAATGTCAGTGAAGATGGTGCATGATATGCAACTTTCATTTGCCCATTCAATACTTGCACTGTGCTTTCAGGAAAAGAACACTACTAATCACCAGCAATCACTTCTCGTTATTTGCCCCTTATGGATTATGGCAGATTTTTAAAGTTTATTTTTAAAGGCAAAGAAAGGACAGGAATATGGATTTCTACTCTCTGCGTTCTGTATCTGAGTATAACAGACATTATTAGTCACTGGCAGCGATTTATCATGCAGAGGGTAAAACTGAATGGAAATGATCTGTGTGAATTTTAGTCTAGCCAAAAATAACGTGACGTTCCCATTTGTCTGAGATGTAGAAATTATTCAGTTAAAAGTATTAACTTTGTCGATACCTTGTCTCAAGTAATCGATACAATTCAAAGTATCGGGAACCCCTATGCTCGTTATCGATAACTGCCCTACATAACCCGAAGGCCACTCTTGTAGTCTGTCAGTATTAGATAACATTGAGTGGTAAGACTGTGCGTGATAAGTGTTAATGCATTTTTAGTGCACTTGGAATTGTCTTCGCATATATATTTTCATTTCTTAAGGAAGAGATAAATTTGTGCACGGTTCTTAAAAAAATTGTGCACTAGCGCAGTTTATGTCTGGCATGGGCTGAACTTATATCTTTTTTCTCTAGGAAATCGAAACGGCACTTAACTGAATGACACCGATGATGAATCTTACCTAAAACAAAGTATTATGAACGTAGGTTTCCAGGTAGGCTATGATGTTTTTATTTCTCATCCCCAAGCATTCCTAGAAAAGCAAATTTAAGACGTATGCGCCTGTACATGCTGAGATTTAGTTTTAAAAATTGATATGTTGAGGACCCCAATGCATGGTTGCCTTGTGTGTGGTACATTTGTTGTTAGGAAAGCCCGTAAGCTTCTATATGAATTTCATTATATTGGTTTGTAGCTTCATGAATCTCAATGAAAGACCAGTGCTTAGCAATATTTTGATAATCTCGGTGACTGTTACAAACTATCAAATGAAAAAAAAAAAAGTCATGTAAGTGACTGTCAGAAAATTAAAGTTTACGGTAATTCCTCCAGGATGCCACGTCAGTTACGCAAGTTTCTGAAAAGCTTCGACTTTACAGTAAACAGTTTCGGTTTATATTTAAAAAATAAATCAACCTTAGTTAGAAATTACCAAAATAATTGCTAAAAAGTCAAAGTTTTTCAGTAATCTGTGTAACTCATGTGACGTTCTGCTGAGATCGCTCTTTTTTGGCTAACAGAAACAAATGGAACCTGAAGCAAAGACATTCGGGCGTATGCACAATGCCCACAACTTTGCGGCCCAACGATAACTATGGGAAACATCACTGATTTTTTTTTTGTTTGCTTTCCCGTTGTAAAGTTACTGTTTCGGCGCGCAAAGTTACGCAGCATTGTGCATACGACCCCTTAGCTCATCTTTTCCACATCCCATTTCATTCGGCTTGCGTCAGCTGGAAAAAATCAGTAATATCGTAAACAGCATTTTCCACCAGAAGCTCCAGGATTGTATTGAACAATTAATAAAGTCTTGAACATTGCGGAAGTTCTTAAGTGTGGCTATAAAGAAAATAATTTATTGCCTCGAAGAGTCAAATCAAATTGGCTTTCGGAACCTCTTCCTGTGGAGAAGGACTTTAAAGAGATCACGACTCCATTCTGAATGCAAATTTAGTACAGTAAATAAATAACACGTGTGAAGCTTTTCCAGTGACATTTCAATGTTGTTTAATTTTTAGTTTCTTTGTGCTCCGGGATTAAGCTAGTCTGATTCAGAGTTTTGCCCGAGGAGGTTACTTCACTACATGCTACATGTATATTACGCCTTACGTTCTGATTAAAGGCTTAGTGATGTCTTCGAAGATCCTACCACTCCCTCTTGCACCCTAGACATTTCCAGCACAAGAGCAGAGGGAGAGCAAAGGCAGGTAAAGAGGTGGCAATGTGTTTTGAGGGTGGGATCTTGCCGGATCCGGATACGACACGTCACTTCACAACGTCGGAACATTTCATAGCCTCTCCTCATGTGTTGCATGGAAATGTGGAGGGCGCAGGAAAAAGTTGTAGTAACTGCTCATGTTCAGGACTGCCGAGGTACTGCCGACTACACGCGCAATTTTGATTTAAATTATAGATAGATAGATAGATAGATAGATAGATAGATAGATAGATAGATAGATAGATAGATAGATAGATAGATAGATAGATAAGTCCCATATTAGTTAACGCAATGCGGTAACCATAAGAAACACCCAAAACATTAGTAATGTTCACTGTAGTTAATCACAGTACGGATTATGCATACAGCCACAGGGGAGGAAGAAAAGAAACGATATCTTCACGGGCGAGAAAGGATACCTGTAGTCGCATGAACTCTAACGCTGTGCTTTTTTTCTTTCTACTGGATCAATTTTTTTTTTTTACTTTGTTATTGAAATAAAGTACTTCCTTGTCTTTTTATAGGATCATAATATAGGATCATGATAGGATCGTAATACAGGATCGTGATAGGATCGTAAAATAGGATCGTGTCTCGTCAGGCGTTATTATACACACCCTCAGCGACAGGATGCATTTTGGTTACAGACTTCTAATTGGCTGAAAATAACATGCTGTTACATACCTTAAGGAGACAGTAAACAATTTGGACTGATTGTGGAGAATGGGCCCTAGATTTGTGAACGTACCTGCGAATTCTTTAACATTCTCTCCTGAGTTTGTAAATTAAACCTGACGTTTAGGTCATTCCCTTCGGTTTCGGTGTGGCCTTCTGTGCGGAGCACTTGTCGTTAAGGAAACTGGTTAGCTTGTTTACTCCTTTCGATGTATCGGTTCGCAGCTCAAAAACGAACTGCAAGATCTATATTTTGAACATCATTTTTAATAAGCTTAATGAATTCTGCAAATAATTAAAGAAGACTTAGAGATTGTGGAATTTCTTGTAAGTGACAGTAGAGAAAACAGTTTATTGGCTCAAAGAGGGAACCTCGATTAGGCTTCTGTAACCAAAATGTTGCTCTCTTAGTGCTACAATGGTAGTATTACAGACACCGCTTAATAGCAATTTCTCGAGATCGAAGAGAAAGTTGTTTTTTAAAGGAGTGTCGATTATTCGATAACTGTTACGCATTGATGCATGCAGTATTTGTTTACTGCGAATTTTGAGATTAATCGGAAGCTGCGATAAAGCGAATTTCAATTAGGTGGAGTCAACTGTAATTTGAATATGCACATTCCATTCGGTTTTAGGGAAATGTCATTTTTCATTAGTGCCTCTCTCTTCTGCCGGCCTAGAAATTTGAAACTACTCTTTGCTCAGTCACAAATAAACCACATAAACATACCAAAATAACATATATTTTATACACTAAATACTCATATGACACATAAAAGCGATATCCCGAACAAGCTGGTAAATCTTATGGACACAGTCATATTCCACAAAATCCACTGCGACCGACTATCACATACACAATTCTAACAAAAGTCACCGCTTATCTTGCTGAAAGTTTAAGTTAAAGTAAAATTGGATTGAGTAGACAGATGTCAGAAGAATAGATTTAATTTCAAGGAAGAAAGATTGGTCAGAATTAGTAATGAAATTAATATAAAATTTCCCCAAACTCAGTAAGTCCACTCTGAGTGGCTCTGAAATACGGGAAATAATGATAAAGTAATTGCTTCTCGTAGATACATTTAATTTCTGTATCTTTTATCATGTCATTAGTGGTGAAAGAGTTTGGATTACACGCACGATTTTGATTAAAGTAATTTAATAAAGAAATACATCTCTACACTACAGTATCTACCACCACATTTAAAAAAAATGTATGTAACAATTTTGAATAAATCCTCTTTAAGTAGATCTAGATTTATAATACTATGCTAACTGTTATTGTAGCTGGAGAAAATGTGAATTGGGAACGACCTGCACCTCATAGCATAAGGCATGTACTATACTACCAATAATTCAAACCATTCTCAGTACTTCTCACTGTCGCGTGGGTCACTAGACTATCGTGATTTTCGTACCCCAGTTTCTTTACAACATTTGATCTAGTGTATCCAGGTTCGCATGCTTTGCTTATCCAAGTCACTTTGTAACATTTGATCGCTGTGTATCCAAGCTCACATGATTTGCGTATCCCAGTCACTTTACAACATTTGATTGTTATGTATCCAGGCTCATAGCTACCGCTAAGGGGGGAGACCCTCACTCCTGCAAGCATTTACAAAACTCTTTGGAGACATCTTACCTCCAAGAACATAAAGATGTTTGAGCAGAGTGTGTCAGTGTCAGTCCAGGAAAAGAGGACACTGCAGAAACCTGGTCCACACTCTGGGGTTGCCTGTTACTCAAACTGTGAAAGATGATGTGCATCGAAACTGGTCTTTATTCGCTCATGAAGACTCACTGCGTCATTCAGCCTGAATGCCTGCTTGTTCATCCATTGAACCGACGAAGGGGAGGTTCCATCAGCACAGTTTGAGGACCTCTGAGTTATATAATACCACATAACTGGCTTTGCTCCCATTATAGCCCTAACTTTGGTATCTAGTGTGAATTTGGTATAGTATGATCAAGTTTGCCTTAAGTGAGGTCCTTAGACTTTGGGGCAACCTGATGACATTTTAGATGGGCATGTTTGTCCCTCTCAATTTCGCCGTCTGTCTCTGCTTGTTTTCCCATTTGTTGTGTATACACAGGATATCGAAACAAGGACAAAGGCGGTATGTAGGTGATATAATTATGCGACTATAACGTCTTCAAGGGTAACCAGTGCTGTAACTGGATGGAACTATCGTGTCCCCTTCCTCCCCCCTCAACTCATCATGGTGTAGCCCCAAACTTGCGAAGGGGTTTATGGTGGAGATGCCACGTGGTGGAAGGGGATGGGGAGAGGCAGGGGATATAGTCATGTGCTGGGTACGTTGTTCAGACTGATGGTATGTAGAGCTCACGGAACTGCTAATGTGATGCGTGTACTGATGTCCCCCTCCCAGTCTTCCCGCCCGCGACAACCCCAGCTTTTTCAAAGGCTCTCCCCTTCGCCTAGCACCTTTCAGCTCCGCCCATGAGGACACTACATCCGTAAGTCTCACACGCAGAAAGAAGACGCGTAGACAAACAACACAATTAAGTAAGTGCGCAAAATAGTGGTGGGCATTTTCGTTTCTCAGTAATGATACTTTCGACTTAGGAATTTCGATATAGGAATTTCGAAGGATTTTCAGTATTAAAGGCATCGGAAGTATGGAAAATATCGAAAATAACAAAGCAACGGACAGTATCGAAAGTCTAAAAAAGCTCACCCATCACTTTGTATCAAAATCGAAATAAAATCGATAATTTATATCCGCAAAAGGCAGAGTATCGCGAATCTTCATATTCAGATATCAGCCCAGTTTTTCTTTTTTAACCAACCAGTGCCCTCGGGGATCGATCAGTGCAAGTTTGCAACAGGAAAAGCACCTCGTGATGACAGTTTATGCAGCAAGTGGTCTAGTCTTTGCCATGTTGGGGCTTATCACTGCGGTTTTGACTTTTATCGGCCTCTCATTCCTCTAAGTAAGTAGACAGTTTTATCTGGAAACTTAAGGCCTGTATAAACAATGTTGAAAATGAATACGGCAAATAGGTTTGGCCTGAATTCTATGATTATTTGGTTTGGGAAAAGGTGAAATGGAGTGGGGGGNGGGGGGGGGGGGGGGGAGGGGGGATATCTGCGAACGAGGTGCATTCAAAGAGCGCATGTTATCACTGCCGGACAAATAGTGAAGTGCGCATCGGTGCCGACCTCGTATCAACTATCATTCTGATACAAGCCACAACTCGTGTCCCACAAGATTCACCTGGAGCCGCCTTTGTAAATGTATCCGGTCAATATACGGTATCACGTCGCTTGCTTGGAATGGGGGAAATGAAGAGAGAGAGAGAGAGAGAGAGAGAGAGAGAGAGAGAGAGAGAGAGAGAGAGAGAGAGAGAGAGAGAGAGAGAGAGAGAGAGAGAAAGAGAGACACACACAAACACACACACACACACACACACACACACACACACAGACAAAGAGAGACCCCGGATGCGTTCAAAAGCTTTGTCTTTGCAGCACACTGCATAGATTATATAAAATACCAATAACTACAAGATACACATTCAAAAAGTTTGACATTCAGAACGCCTCTAGGAATGCACAGATTAGAGTCACAATTTTACGAAAGTCGTGTTGTTATTAAATTGTAGATGTGCCACCTTTTTGTGTTTCTTTGCGGAGGGAGAGTGGGGGAGGGATGAGGGAGGGGGTGGAGAGTTTGCGGGG